>NW_021026020.1:7556-47084 GCF_004153795.1 Camellia sinensis | reverse complement strand
CATTTCATTTCATAGCATTGTGTATTTTTGGCATGCATCTTATTTTCTCCCTTTTGAGGGACACTGCGGTCCGAAAAACCAACTTCGTGGTCAAACACCACTTTCGATGCCTAACAGTCAGTTTTCGGGGCCTCGGGCTGCACGTTTCGGCCCTCGAACCTCCATTTTGCATCGGTTTGGGTTCATTTTTGGCAGGGACCTCTGTTTCATTGTTAAGAAGGTCCTAAAAGGATGAGAGGCCAGTAATTGTTCTGACAACCAGTTTTATTCCTCCATCGCCCTCCGTCGCCCGTTTTTCTCACTTGAAAGCCAATGTTGACCACCCTAAGGCCACTTTTTCCAGCTCTAAACCACATATTTGTGTTGTACACACCTGGGAGGCCACCAATATCACATGGCCGACCAGTAATTGTGTTTGACCCTTTTGAACCCATCCAAAAAGTGGACTTTTCTCTCTCCTGGTTCATCCTCTCCAGTTTTTGACCACATGGTTGTGTTGTGCACACATGGGAGGCCACCAATCTGGGGTGGCCGGCCACTAATACTACTTGACCCTTTTGACCATTGGCCGACCGGCCATGGGGAAGGCCGACCGGCCACCTAAACCCTAGCAAACCAGCCGGCCTTGATCCTCTCTCCAGGCACATTACAGATATGTATTTTGTTTCCCCCCAGATTGTGTATCCGGGGGGCTGCACTTTTGGGAGGAAACTTGAATCCATTTCCCCCTCCTTTTCCCCCCTTTTTTTCCCACACTTTTACCTATATATCAGGCCCTCCAGCTCCCATTTGAAGGGTTACAAAATTTGCTCTAAGCCTCCTATATTGTATCTTTCTCTCCCTACACTCCAACCCTCAAAATCTTCCAAACCCTACACCATTTTCTACACCACCACATAGCACCGCACCACCACCATCCTTTCCAACACTTGGAGCTGGTTTTCCAGAGGCAAGGAGCACCTTTTCTCAAGCCAAGAGGCTGTTGAAGTTTGGTCTACAAGGGTGAGCCACACTTTCCCTCTTTTTGAGCTTCTTTTGCATGCTTTCTAAGCCATACTTTCTTGCATATTTGGGCTCCGAACCTAACTGAAAATAGCATTTTTTTTAGCTCCTTTTCATGTTTTTTTAAGGGCCTCTCCCTGTTTGAGGCTTCATTTTTACACTTGCTTCTTTACCTCTCTTGTATGCCTCTTTCATGCATAGTTTTTTAGGCTCATTTTTAAACTGTTTTGAGCTTGGTTATAAACTATAAAGTGGTTTATTTTGATCCCTTATTCAACATTGTTGAAGGGATCTTCACTATTTGAGGCTTCCTTTTGTCACTTGCCTCTTTATCCCTCTTTTGGCCTTATTTTTGCATGTTTTGTTAGCCCCTTGTTCTTGTATTTTTACGCTCTGGTCTGAACTGTAAATAGCCTTATTTTGACCTCCTTTTCATGTTTGATCAAGGGTCTTTTTCTGTTTGAAGCTCCCTTTTTGCTCTTTGTGTTTAAACCTCTTTTTGGGCCTTATTTTGCATAGTATTTTAAGCTTGCATGTGCACTGTTTTGGGTTTGATCATAAACTGTAAAATACCATGTTTTTGGCCCCTCTTCAATTTTGTTGAAGGGCCCTCCTATGTTTGAGGCCAGAAACCATCACTTGCTTCTTTGTCTCCCTTTTGGCCCATTTCTTGCACAATGTTTTAGGCCTGTTTGTGTTTAGATCCGTGGCATGTTGTAAACTATAAAGTACCATGTTTTGAGCCCCTCTTAAACTTTGTTGAAGGGCTCTTGGCCATTTAGGGCCATAAGCTGCTACTTGCTTCATTATCTTTCTTTTGGGGCCATTTTTGCATGTTAACTTAGCCTTATTTGTGTTCACCTTTTGGCCTTGCTTAAAACTGTAAATATGCTTGTTTTGGGACTTTCTTGATTCTGTATTCACACTTCATGTTAGAATAATGCATGCTTTGCATAGCCATAGGTCATTCCATGTACCTAATTTCATGTTTCGGGTCTCATTTCATGCATCGGGTGCCATGTTTCCGTGTTTCGGGATCATTTTGCATCACATTTCAGTGCTGAAACTTGCATGTTTGTATGCCATATTTTGTGCCTTGCCATGCCTTGTTAGAGTGGCATTTGTGCCTTAGGATCGGTCCTCGGTTTGCGTGCATGTGTGCACGCATTTTGAGTATCTCATTTTCATCTCATGGCCTCCTATGTGAGTGTGGTTGAGGTCCACTCATGTTGGTGTAAGTCCCTTCTGCATTGTGTATGCCATTTCATTTCATAGCATTGTGTATGCTAGGTTGTATGTTAGCGCATTCTGTATGCCATGTTACCTCGTGCATCGTGTATGCCATTTCGTAGCATTGTGCACACTAGGTTGTACATTAGTTGCATTCATGAACGTCATGCAAATTGCATTGTGTTTGGGATAGGGGTTAGCTCGAGCATGGGAAACGAGGGACGTTTCGTACTTCGAGTGACGGAACGTGTCTCAATTCCCAGTCACCGACACTCCGGATTATCCATAATGGAGTTTAGGTTTTGTTGTGTTTATATGTGCATTCATTTCATATTGAGTCGTGCAATTCGACTCCTCGGCCATCATGCATCGATATGTGTGATTGGTGGCACAAGAATCGAGGACTACACTCCTTGGAGAGTAGTCATGCATACATATGTGAAAATACTTTGCTATGCCCCATTCTTGCTCTCTGTTACAGCAAATCAAGAGTCAGCAACCTTCCGAAGTTTGGCACGCATCCCAAGAACAATTGCAAACAGAGGCAAATCGGGGCATCACAAGGGATTCTCCGCAGAAGGCAACCCGAGCATGCATCATTCATCATCCGAAGCAGCGTTGAGGTAGTCCCTAGCTTGCATGCTAGTTTACAGCTTACCTAGTTTAATTAGTTAATTAATTAGGATTTTGTAATTATTTGGACTGTATATTATTTATTCGGACCCTCCGAGCGAGGGCACAACTGTAATAAGTGTGCGTGTGTGTGATGTATGTCTTCCAACCCCACGTCTTTCTCCCTTTTATTTACCCGCTTATGATGGTTAGATTAGGGCATGTTTCAATTAGCATACAGTATGATAGCATGTTTGAATTCATTCATCTGTTTTGCATGCACCGGGCTCGGCGCATCATACTAACTGCATTGTATTTTCAATTCCAAGTTGAATACATGTTAGCTGTAGCATTTCATATGCCATGTCTAGAATAGCCGAGCCTGCTATAGTTGCATTTTTGCATGTGTTGCATTAGGCATTTCTGTATAATTAGGATCATGCATGGATTTCTAATTAGCTTCTGTTTTGGCTTGAGTACTCGATAAGTTTTATGCTTTAGCATCCTTGCATGCGTGTGAGTGATTGCCATGAATAGCATGCTTACTATGAGGCTATATGCTTATGTGATATAACTGCCTGAATGCCTGTGGTGAAAGTTGGGTTATTTGAATTGGAACAATTCATCAAATGTGCGTTTAAAGCCCACTAGATATTGGCAAAATCATGTTTTCTAAGCCCACCCGAGGGTGGCAAATCCACGTCATAGCCTACTTGCGGTAGCACCATCAAACCATTTTCAAACAAACAAACATGAAATGTTTTGTTCCAATTCAGGCGATCCAGTCTATACTTGTATGTTGTGCGCATCACATAGTAAATCTAGGCTAATAACCGGAATAAGAACACATAATGTTTTCAACACTCGATATCATGGTTAGTAGAGGCCGAACTTTGATCGGGCGGCGGGGGTGCTCACGAAGTGACCTTCCCCAATCGTACCCAAGTCCCAGAGCCGAGGCAACTTTGGTGATGACGGACACGTGCGCCTAGGCAAACGAGTCAGGGTTTCCTAAATTTTTCCAAAATAAAACATTTAGGTGGCGACTCTGTATCTGGCAAAGCAGTCCATGTTTGGCACTTGTTTTCTAAAAAAAATATGTTTTCTCAAAAATGATTTGCCGGATTTGGATTCTTTGGTTCAGATTTAGAACCGTGACAATTTGAGAGTCCGAACTGTAGTGAACCCCAAATGAACAGAACAGGGGAGCTTGTTCCTCCGGGGCATTCGGGGACGTCTACAGGTCCGTATGTGATTGTGTCATTTTAGTCTTTATAATTTTAATTGGCTCAATTTTGACTATCAATTTATGATTTTGTCTCAATTTGGTTCAATTTATTACAATTCTTAATAATATTCTTGTAATGAAAAATAAGCACACAAGTAACATAAGTCATATTTTTAAAAGCAAAATTATAAACAATAAGCACACAAGTAACATAAGTCATATTTTTAAAAGCAAAATTATAAACTCGCTCAATTTAGTGAGTTAATATCATCCAATTCAATGGTAATACCCTTTTCCACCCTGTGGGAGCCAGATAATAGTATACGTAGGAAAACCAAACAAATCTGAAGAAAATCAGGATATATACTATTCGGCTCCATCCTAGGGGACCCTGAAGCCGAATAGTTAAATCGACCATAGAATCAGACGTACAAGAAGCCGAATGCGAATAGGCACACGACAAAATGGCCAAGTGGGTAGTTATGCGCCGGATTAAAAATGGGCCCGACCCCCAAGATTGGGGATGAGTATAAAAGAGAGAAGTATCAACTAAAGAGAGGTAGGTGAGAACAGCCTAAAAAAACTTAAGACACAAGCAAATGAGAGACATATACTAACTTGTCCGTCGGAGTGCCAATTCCGACACTCCCGACCGGAGTGTTAATCCCTTTTTCAACTGGCAATCAGAGGATCAAGAATGTCCTTCAGGATCCAAGAATATTTCCAAACAACTTCTCCATACACCCCATCAACAACCACTGACCTCTCCGTCCATCACATCTTTTCTTCTACCACCATTTTTTTTTCTCATCATTCTCATTCTGCTTCTCATTCTTCCCTTATTCTTTTCCCTAAACCCTAAATCTATGACCCTTAGATCTAAGGAATAGCGGTCAGGGTGGTGGGGCACTAGAGAGAGGGGTCATAGTAGAGGGGAAATGAGTCGTGGTAGAAGAAGGGGCTAGGAAGGAGCTTCATGGTTGGAGAAGGGGGCTAGAAAATGGTTCACAATGGCGGAAAAGGTTAAGAAGGAAGTTTTTTGGTGGGAAAGAGAGTTGGAGAGAGCGGTCCATCACTTGTTGAAAATCGACGAGAAATCGTATAATATCTATACCAAATCTTTATTTTGAAAAGTTCTTTGAAAATACTACATATTGGAACCAATCAAATTTTAAAACTCAAAAAAGTTTTAACAAAAATGTCATACAAACGATAAAATCATTTTTTAATTTGCTAGAGATAGGAAGAAAATGAAAGGAATGAACCATGGAGGATTAAATGTCTCAAGTAGGTTTAGAAAGGTTGGTTACGTTGTTTAGCTATGCTAAAGTTCATTCGGATACATCTGGTTCCAGGTAAAAATTGACAAATCAAGAGCTCCAAATAATTTCTTATGTTTATCATTGGCTGGCGTTTCCAAAGTGTGGTTAAGTATGGTAGCTAACCAAAATAGGGTATCTACAGTAGTGATTGTGGCGGTCAGAGGTGGTTGTTAGGGTTGGAGAGAATTAGGTTTTGAAAGGTAAAAAATTTAACTGAGCCACCACTTCTTCTTTTTCTCTTCCCTTCCTCCTACTCATCCTTCTTCTTTTTCTTCTTTTTAAACCAAAATCTAAAAACTATAGATAGGGGGTTGCAATAGGGGCAGCAGGTTGCAATAGGAAGTGAGATTATGTGCGGAAGAGGTCTGACAAAGGAGTACGCGATAAGGAAAAGGGACTGAGGAAGAGCATCATGGTGGGGAAAAGGTTCATAGTAGGAGAGGTGGTTTACAATGGCAGAATAGGGCTAGAGAGGGTGTTTTGTTGAAAGGTAAAGGGGTTAGGAAGAGGGTCACCACAAAAGAGGGATTGGGTCGCAATGGGGAAAGGCTAAGGGTTTGTGGTCAGAGGTGTCAACCGGAAGTACTAGTGGGGGTCAGTAGAGTTCAAGTTTGAAAGGTAAGTGTGTAAACATGACGGTATATTTGGTGCTAAGGTGGGTATGTTATGCCTTTACAATGTTAGGATAGGTTTGGCATCCCTTAAAAAAGTCAAAAAGTCACTATACTATTTAAGTCACATCATCTTATTTAAGTCACATCACTTCTATACCACATCACTTCAAATCCAACCCATATTTCATAAAAAATCAAAAAAGTGCACTTATTTAGAATATCCCAAACAACTCCTAATTAGGCAAAAATTAATTACTTATGTATGACTTTTTAAAAAAAGAACTCTCCTTTTTAACCTTATTCTTTCTTAAAATCCTCTTTACCCCGCCATTTTTTTTTTTAAATTGTCAAAAAAATCTTATTTATCTTATAAAATGTGTGCCTGGAGAGTAATATTTTAATAAGTATGAAATTATATGATAAAAGTACGATTTCTCAAAAGTTTAGGGTGGGGAGAAGGGGCAGTAGCCCGCCTACCATCTCCTATATGTCTGCCACTGCCTAACAATTTAAAATATACTTTTTACAGCTTGCTCCATAAATTCAAGATTTTTGGTGTGTTGGGAAACATGAGCATAATTAAAAAATAAAATTTGGCACATGAATTTTGAAATGAAGGAATGAAGGTAACACAAGGTGGGATGGTATGGGTTATGGGATGGGACGCAAGTAAACTGAGTTGGTCACTTGGTCACATGACATATGCATATGTTGGCCTCCAAATGCATATTATTTGGTCGACCGTCCCAACACATATAAGCAACCCGACGGCTTCCCCCCTTGGTTTGGGACTTTCTTCCAGCCCATCCCTACAGTTTCTATTTGGTAGCAAAAGCCAACACAATTGTCTCTTCTACACCTCTATCTATCTCTCTGATATCACTAATAAAATTCAATAAATAAACAATTTTTTTATGCATGCAACCTGGAAGTATAAATAATCAATCATTCGTGATGCTCATAATACTCAGTTCATTAATTTTAAATTCTACAACAAAAATGATAGATTTGGCTTCTTGCATTCAATGTGATCAACACTACTTGTCATTTCACTTGTCTTCTTCTGTTGTTGAATATTCATTTCTCAATAACTTCTAACATTTTGGATATTTATTTTTTCGTAAGGGAAATGATATAAAATCTATTTTTTAGATTCATTTTTTAGATTTAGTGATGTGTTAAGAAAATAATTGGTTGATAACTAAATATTTTTTAAATTATCAACCAATTATCTTCTTGACACATCATTGAGTCTAAAAAACGGGTCTAACTTTTGACTCTGAATAGTAATGCTCTTTTGACATAATTATATCAATCTCTTATTTAGTAAACTTTAAAATGACTAAAACTAATACAGGTGGTGTGTTGATAAATAAAGTATGAATAAATTACACTAACCTCCCTTCAGCTTTTGAGAAAATACTGTAAGCCTAATAAGTTTATCATAATTATATTGGGTTCCTGTTAGCACCATAAATCTGTAATTTTATTATTATTTATTATTTATATAATTGTAGGACATGTGGCATCCTCCTACTCATTTGGAGGTTATGAGAAGTTATGACATATAAAAAGATGATGGAGAATTAAATGGAGAACATGGAGAATGAATTAGAGGTTAAAGGAAGTTATGAAGATATGGAGGGATATGTGGCATTGTGGGAATGAAGATGGAAAAGTGAGTAGTTTTAGGTGGTTATTGGGTAGTTATTTCCTACAACTATTTGCCTATAAATAGTCATTCATGGCTATATTGTAAAGGATCCAAAATTTAAATCAAAGACAATTGATTTCAATATTTCTTGTCATTTTCCTTATTTTAGGAATAGTTTAACATAGATTTATATTTTGAAGCATTTATCTGAAGCATTTCTTTTTCAAAGCATTTTATGCACTTCCTTTTCGAAGCATAGAAGTAGAGGTAAGTAATTATTACTTTGATTGTTCACTCAATCGTGTTTCTCCGTCTCCCTCATTCTTCTTTTAATTTTTTTTTTCTCTACACTTGGCAATTTTGAAGTCCTCTTTGTTGAGGCAAAAGAACCGTCAACGCAATCGCTTGATAATTGGCTTGAATTTAATCTGTAAGGATTTTTCAATCCTTGCTGGCACGCTCGCATTTATGATATTTTCCTTCGAAAGAAAAATAAGCCAACAATTTTTGGCACGCCCGGTGGGACTGCCAAGTGTAAGAAATGATAAACGATTTGGATTTGGCCATTCGAACTTGTCAATATGAAATATATTGGCGTGAAAGAAAAATTTTGGATCTTCAAGAAAAGATACATTTTCTTGATGAAAAAAATTTTCAAGTTGTTTATTCATTACCATATTATTTGGTAAAAGAAAAAATACACTACTTAATTGGAGTAACTCATCAACTTGATGTAGAAATCTGCCAATGAAGACATGAGTTATTAACCCTTTTTGTCAAGTCTTTAATGACTGAATTTTGTGGGGTTTTACAAAATGTTTTTAAGTCATTTGTGACTGAAATTAGTGAAAATATAATTTTATCAATGGCTCAGGGGGTCGAAAAACCCATTTTTAAAAAGCCAACTTATGAAAATAACTTTGATAAAAGTATGTTGTTGAGCCAAGCATGGTTAAAAATGATGTTCCATATAGAGCTCGAGGGGTTGAAAAAATCATTCTTAGAGAGTCAAACCATGGAAACATGTCTATGAATGATTTTCATAAGTCATTAATGGCTAAAATGGAACAACCCATTAGGCCAAAAAATGATGAAACTCACAAAGAGGGTTTTCATAAGCCTTTAGTGGCTAAAATAGAAAAACAGCCCTATTTGTTAATAAATGACGAAAATTATTTGGCTAAAGAACATGTTCTCAACCCAAACATGGCTAAGAATGATGAGCAATTTAATGCTCACGAATTTGAATTTTTGAAATTGTTCAAAATGTTAAGTTGTTTGAATTTTTAAGGCCATCTTATACTATGGTTCTTGGTGTTCGAAACCTGCTTTGGATTTGTGAATCACACCAAAATATAATTCTGATGATATGGCTAATAAAATTAACAAATTGTTCTTATGAGTTCGAAGCACTAAGAACAGGGAATGAGTATTTAAAATGCATGAACTTGGCTAGGAAAAGCCTATGCATTTAAATAAGTGGTTGAGAATGGCTTATCTTTTCAAATTGATGGCCAGTTGTTTGTATGTACACAATCAAAGCATCGAAGATACATTCGAAGCATCAAGAGTTGCTTCGAAGGTTGATTACTTCACGTTCGAAGTTGTATAAAGCTTTGAAAATACACTCGAAGCATCAAGAGTTATTTCGAAGGTTGATTACTTCACCTTCAAAACTGTATAAAGCTTCAAAGATACATTCAAAGTATCAAGCCTAACCTTGAAACTTCATTGTAAGTATCATCATCTTATATCAATGCTTCCAACCTTCGAGGGGTGATGTTGTTCCTTCAAAGTTGTGCCGCAAGACCTTCAAACGATGAATTTGGTCTTTTATACCACCTTTGAAACTTGTTATTGGTCATCTAGTCATAATTTCATACTCATTCGAAGCACTTTATTGGTGGGTCATCTAGTCATAATTTCATGCTCATTCGAAGCACTTATATTGGTGTTGTTATATCATTTGAAGCACTTTGCTACTTAGGTTAGTCATGTGCTTGGTTCGGCCCTTCAAAAATTCAAGTAAACATCATTTTTAAGGGCCGTGGGGGGTAATATTAGCACCATAAATCTACAATTTTATTATTATTTATTATTTATTATTTATATAATTGCAGGACATGTGACATCCTTCTGCTCATTTGGAGGTTATGAGAAGTTATGAAATATGAAAAGATGATGGAGAATTAAATGGAGAACATGGAGAATGAATAGGAGGTTAAAGGAAGTTATGAAGACATGGAGAGATATGTGGCATTGTGAGAATGAAGATGGAAAAGTGGGTAGTTTTAGGTGATTATTGGGTAGCTATTTCCTACAAATATTTGCCTATAAATAGTCATTCATGGCTACATTGTAAAGGATCCAGAATTCAAATCAAAGACAACTGATTTCAATATTTCTTGTCATTTTCCTTATCTTAGGAGTAGTTTAACATAGATTTATATTTCGCAGCATTTATTTTCAGCATTTCTTTTTCAAAGTATTTTATGCACTTCCTTTTCGAAGCATAGGAGTAGAGGTAAGTAATTATTACTTCGATTGTTCACTAAATCGTGTTTCTCCGTCTCCCTCATTTTTCTTTTAATTTTTTTTTCTACACTTAGCAATTTTGAAGTCCTCTTTGTTGAGGCAAAAGAACCGTCAACGCAATCGCTTGATAATTGGCTTGAATTTAATCTGTAAGGATTTTTCAATCCTTGCTGGCACGCTCGCATTTATGATATTTTCCTTCGTAGGAAAAATAAGCCAACAACTCCCTTAACATTTTAATTCACACTTAACTCTGTTTTCATCTATAATTTATAATTCATATGAATGAAAAATGATGTTAGTAATTTCTTTTAAATTGAAATGAATATTGTACTTAGTTTATCTTTGTGTCATTTTACAATGCCCACAGTTTTAGTCTTTTTTAGTCTCACTGCAAAAATGGATATGTAATTATATTAAAATTGTGAAATTATCGAATTTCCTTCATACTTCAATAGAGATCAATGTAATTTATCTATAAGTAAATATATATTAGTGTAAAATAAATGACGATGATATTTTTTCATTCCAACTAACAAATTAGTGATAAAAAAAGCTAATTATTATTTGAATTAAATATGAAAAAAAAAACTCAATATAATTATATGTAACTTGTATGAGTCAATATATTTAACTTAAGGGTGAATTATACTAACGATCCCTGTAATTTGGGACTTCTGTTTAGTTTTTCACCTTTTAATTATGATATATTTAACCCTAATTTTGAACTCGTTCCAAATAAAGACAATTGAAGATACTATTGCTCTATTTCAATGGCAAAGTCGTCAATTTGGCAAAATATAAACTAGTTTGACAAAGATAAATGTCAAAAGATTATATCTACCCACCAAAGATAAAATTATATAAAAATGATAAATCATTTGCATTTTATTTATTTTTTTATTTTTTAACAAATAAATGTTTAGTAAGTGTTTAGATGATGATCATGTAATGGGTGGTTATTTTTATTGATATTTTTTTAAAGATTATTATGTAATAGATGATTGTATTTGTTGTTATTTTTTTATGGCTATCATGTAATGAATGATTATTAGGATTTTAATGTGTAATTGATATGTTTATGAAATATTTTTAGTTTTGAATTTTTTTATTTAATGGATTGGTTTAATAATAACATTAAAGTTGTTGTTGCTAGCCTTGACTTTTGAAAAAATATAAACTAATTTAACGAAAATAAATATCAAAAAAAATATTTTTACCTTTCCAAAAGATAAAATTATATAAAATTGATGTGTTTTTAATTTTTTTTTCCATCAATTTAATTTTTAGTTTCTTAGAAAAAAATTCTGAAAATCAAATCAAACAGAACTTTATAACCAATAAATTTTCAACATTATTCATTAAAAAAAATGTCATTACATTTTAAACAATATACAAGTTAACCAACACAAAATAAGTTGTATAACAACTTTACCCTTGAAATGGGCTGTTTACAAAGGAAACATTTTTTTTTTAATCAACAAAAGAAATAAGACATCTTTAATTGTCCTTATTTGGAACACGACTCAAAATTCAGAGCCAAATATATCACAATTGAAAAGTCAAGAACTAAAGTGACACAAGTCCCAAATTACAGGATTGCTGGTGTAATTCGCCTGTAATTTATTTTTACTTTTTCTCTATGAAACAACACATACGGTTGGTAAAATGAACCTTCCAGACCAAAGTGAACCGTGCCTAATGTCGGGAGTATAGATTTGAATCCCCGTCTATGTGCGAGTCTGTGACTTACCATTATATGATTGAGTGATCCCATTATATAGCAGCCACCTAAGTAGTGTTTTGGGAAGTTGATAAAAAGTTGGTTTTTTGACTTTTTTGGTGGCTTTTTTGGCAAAAAGTTGGGTTCTTTTGGATAAAAAAACTGATTTTTTTTGGCTAAAAAAGCTAAAAAGCCACAAAACTAGCTTTTTTAGCCTCTTCCCAAAGTGGCCCTAAGGGTGACCTCTAGAGCCTCAGTTTATTATAAAGTCTAGTCGCAAAGGTTACCTTTCTGTGATTCAGCCTTTTGAAATTTAGATTTCTTAGAAAATATTTAAGAGCAATGTTAGGGATTATATAAAAAAAATATATATATATCATAAAATATTTCATGAAATTTTTTTATCTTACAATTAATATACGACGTTTTATTATATGTGTGGGGATATATTTTCTGAGTACCAACACGTGGCCAAGGTGACGCCGACATGTCAGCCTCGGTACCACGTGTCCTGATCATGACGCCGAGATTATCTCGGCTAGGCCGAGGTTACCTTCGAAGATATCGGAATCCGGGATAAACGGATAAGGCACAAGAGTCCTAGAATAAGAAAGGACTTCAGCATGGATAAGGGTAACACTCTTAGGGAGTTTATCTTTATCTCTTGGAGAGTCCAGGATAAGCACTGAGCAGAAGTCTATTGAAGCTAGGCTTCTATGGAGACTAGGATTGAATTAACTATAAAAGAAAAACACCCCCGATGGGTCTAAGGTACGCAATTTGTATTCTGAATAGTGAGTTAAGCACTTGATTTATCTTTGAGAGATAACTGACTTGATCGTCGGAGTGCCCCCGGGTGGACGAACCACCGCCGGAATCTTCTCTTTCTGTTGCAGGTCAATCAGGCGCCATCTATTCTGCCAGTGCTCTCCAGCTGAATACTAAGTTGGCAGTGTGGTCGGAAATTAACACACACAATTTGGCACCGTCTGTGGGAAAGAAAGGAGAATAGATGGCCAGCGACGGACAGAAGGATAAGGTTGGAGATGAAACCCCTACTGGGAACGGTAAGCACATTGATCCTAATATGGAGGATGATGGTCGCAATGAGGAAACTTAGAACCAGAGTCACGGCAGGAAAAACGTCGGCTAGGATGGCGACGTGCCAAGGAAACCAGATCGAAGCGGGTACTACAACGAGGATGACCTCCAGGTATGGAAGGATAGATGCTTGCGGAGAGATGAAGAGGTGAAAGAGATGGCAAACAAATTGGCAGACCTACAATCAGTCGTCAATTTTATGATGCAAAACAACGTTATGCAGCCACCGTTCCCGCTGCAGGACACGTCGATTCTAGCGACCAATGCCCAGAAGGGAGGGCAGAAAACAATCCCTATAACCCCTCAGCACACCAGAAGCGAAAGACACTCTCACCAGCCTTTAAGGGAGGTCGAGCGAAGAGAGTCAAGGAGGGAGGAATCTTAGAGGACGCATCGCACCAAGGAAGCAGACCCCAAAGAACATCGGCATGTTCAAGGGCAGGCGCTGTGCTTCGACACAACTAATGGAGAAAGGTCGAAGAGGGCTCATAATGAAGCAGAGAGCAGTGCACCTAAAAGATTGAAATTAGGAGATAGCCGAGCTCCTAGACGGACCAAAGAAGACTTGAGAGATTACCTCAAGAGGAAGCAACAAAACGCCGATGCCGAGGTAACTTCCCCTGTTAAGACGAAAACACCATTCTTAGTGGAGTTGGACAGATTTGAGGCTCCGAAGAGATTCAGTATGTCGAGGTTCCAAATATACGATGGTAAGTCGGACCCCAACTTCCACGTTAGATTATACCTGAACTCAATGGCATTGTACAGTGGGAACGAGCCGTTGCTCTGCAAAGTGTTCCCCTCATCCTTCGGGGAGATTGCATCGGATTGGTTTCACAAACTTCCAAAGGGAAGCGTGAAGACCTGGGAAGGCCTGGCCGAGATGTTTGTGGCCAGGTTCGTGACAAACAAGCTACAGCCATTAAGAGTGGACATATTGATGGCTTTGAGAATCAGTAAGGATGAAGGCCTTAGGGCCTATGCAAAAAGGTACTAGGAGGTGTTCAACCAAATACCCGAGTGCAACCAAGAGGTGGCAGTCATATCTTTCAAGAACGGCCTAAAAGACGATTGTCCACTACGAAAGTCTTTGGCAAAGATATTACCAAAAAGCATGGAAGAGCTCATGGCCAGAATCGAGAAGTATGCCAGAGCCGAGGAAGACACGTCAGGAACTAAGGAGACAAAGCAAGAGAAAGGTAATGGCTCGCCGAAGTGAGGTCGAGGTAACAACGGACCCAACAAAGAGATAGGACTGAGGGCTACATAGGCAGTCACAACTGTGTTCCGAATCCCAATTCACAAAGTCCTAGACAAAATCCGATCCCAGCCCTATTTTAGAGCACCAGCTATGGTGCCAGAAGAATTTATGGGAAGAAGCTTTGGTAAGCATTGTGCTTACCATAATGAAGATGGGCATATGACTCAGGATTGCAGAGCCCTGAAAGCACACCTGGAAGACCTGGTAAGGCAAGGCCATTTAAGGGACCTTGTAGACGAGGCCAGGACAAGGGAAGAACAGACAAGATTGCCTCAGGCACTAGTAGCTCCACCCCCCCCCAGCACAACAATCACAGGCAAGCAAACCTTGGGTAATTAACGAAATTCATCCGAAGGTCAACGAAAACGAAATATGGGGGGAGACTCAGAGGGTAAAACACTTGCAGCACGTGTACAAGGTCGGGGAAAAACGACATCGGGCCGAGGTGTACCATGGACCAGCAGTGTCCTTTACTGAAGCCGACCTTGAGATGGTCCAACATCCCCACAATGATGCCTTGGTAGTATCCCTCCAGGTCGGGGAGTGCCAAGTGAAGCGCATCCTAATCGACCAAGGCAGCTCTTGTGACATCATGTACGTCAGGTGTTACAAGGAGCTTGGCCTTCACCCAGACGATTTGGAGCAATCCAATGGCCCAATGGTCGGGTTCAATGGAACGCCGACGTGGCCACTGGGAACAACGAGCTTAGAGGTACAGGCTGGCACTAGGAAGATACAGATAGAGTTCACCGTAATCGACACACCCTCCCCTTATAATGCAATTCTGGAGAGGCCATGGCTGCATGCAATGAAGGTTGTTCCCTTAACATTGCACCAACTACTGCGATTCCCAACAGAGCATGGGATAGAACAAGTCAGAGGAGATCAGCTGCAGGCAAAGAATTGCTCCATGGTAGCAATGAAATCTACCTGCAGCATACGAGAACAGAGAAGGCAGAAATCGAAGACGACGACGTGGAAGTCCTAGAAGATGTCAGCAAGGAGCCAGCCGAGAAGAGTGAAGAAGCACTGAAGAAAATCCTCGTCCAGGAGGGGGATAAAGAACGCTTCTTCCTTCTCGACTCGGGCTTAGCCGAAGAAGAGGAAAAAGAGTTGGAGGCTTTCCTGAGAGCAACATTGAAGTGTTTGCCTGGACGCCTTATGAAATGTCTGGCATTGACCCCGAGGTCACTTGCCATAAACTGAACGTTGACAGGTCGGCCAAACCTGTAATCCAACGAGCAAGAAGACCGACGTTGATGCACGTCGAGGCAGTGGAAGAGGAAGTAGACAGACTTCTGGAGGCCAGGGCCATTCGAGAGGTAAACTACTCGACATGGCTATCGAACACAGTAGTGGTGAAGAAAACCAATGGTAAATGGAGGGTCTGCGTTGACTTTACCAGTCTAAACAAGGCCTATCCCAAAGACAGTTTTCCTTTACCCAAGATTGACCAGCTGGTGGATGCCACTTCAGGGCATGAAAGGATGAGCTTCTGGATGCCTACAGGGGGTACCACCAGATAGCCATGTACCCCCCAGATGAAGAGAAGACCGCGTTTATCACCACAAAAGGGCTATATTGCTACAGAGTGATGCCCTTTGGGTTGAAAAACACAGGAGCAACTTACCAAAGATTGGTAACCAAGATGTTCAGACACCTGATTGGCCGAATGGTGGAAGTTTACATTGACGACATGGTCGTGAAGACCAAGAAACCTGAGGGTCATCTGACTCAATGCATCAAAGTGTGCATTTGAAATCCTTAAAACATATCGACTCCGACTCAATGCATCAAAGTGTGCATTTGGAGTTGGATCTGGTAAGTTCTTGGGATACCTGGTGACTAGAAGTGGCATTGAGGCCAGCCCAGATTAGATCAAGGCCATCCTGGAATTGAAGAGCCCAATGTCGGCAAAACAGGTGCAAATGCTGACTGGAAGGGCCGCAGCCCTGAATAGGTTCATAAGCAGAAGCTCAAACAAGTGCAAACCTTTCTTCAACTTAGCAAAGAAAGCCACAGATTTTCTATAGACCGAGGAGTGCGAAGCCGCCTTGGCCGACTTAAAGAAGTATCTGACCACAGCTCCAGTTCTTTCAAATCCAGAATCTGGAGAGGAGCTGTTCCTGTACTTAGCAGTTTCAGAACATGCCGGAAGGGTAGTGGTAATCTGAGAAGAAAAAGGAGAACAAAGGGCTGTTTACTATGTAAGCAAAACCTTGGCTGACGCAGAAATCAGGTATTTACCCCTAGAGAAGTTGGCGCTGGCATTAGTAATGGCTTCAAAGAAGCTGAACCATTACTTCCATGCCCACAAAATTGTGGTGTTAACAGAACACCCATTGAAGTCCCTGTTGCAGCAGGGAGACCTGACAAGCAAAATAGCCTGATGGACAGTGGCCTTGGGCCAGTATGACCTAGAATACAGACCCAGAACAGTAATCAAAGGCCAAGTTTTGGCCGACTTCGTGGCCGAGTTCACGCCTAAATCCATCATACATTAGGCTCCATTGAGCCGATGTGAACGATGTCCAAACCAGCAAAGAGGAGCCCAGCCGAAGGCAACGGAACAAAAGAAGGAAGAAAAACTCAAACCCTGAAGCATTTACATCGACGACTCCTTCCGACTGTTTGTTGATGGGAGTTCAAACCGACAAGGAGCGGGGGCAAAAGTAGTTCTGGTATCTCCAAATGGACAGATATTGGAACAATCCATTCATTTGGGGTTTAAGGCCTCAAACAATGAAGCAGAGTATGAAACATTGATTACAGGACTGAAGCTGGCAGTAGCAGATGAGGTAATAGTCTTCTGTGATTCGCAGCTCATAGTCAACCAGACAACGGGCGAGTTCGTAGCCCGAGATGAAAGGATGTTGGCCTACGCAAAGGAAGTCAACAGGTTGGTAGCCTTGTTTCAGAATTGCCGACTACATCAGGTAAGTCGAGATGATAACAGTCACGCTGATGCACTGGCCAACCTGGCTAGTGCAATATAACCTGGAAAAGCAAGGACAATTATAGTTGACTACTTGTCGGGCCCCAGCATCGAGCCACTGACCACAGAGCTTGAAGCAATGTGTGTGGATATAGGACCAAGCTGGATGGATGCAATTGTAGCATTCTTGAAGGAAGGGAAGCTACCAGATGACCATAAAGAGGCACACAAGATCAGATTAAAGTCGGCAAGATTCAGTCTGACTGCAGAAGGACATCTCTACAAAAGATCCTTCACTGGACCTCTTTTAAGGTGTGTACACCCTTCACAAGTAGAAGATTTTTTATATGAAATACATGAAGTAATTTGTGGAAGCCACGCTAGGGGCAGATCACTAGCTCATAGGGCCATCACCCAGGGGTATTGGTGGCCCTACATGCAGAAAGACGCAGAGGCCTATGTCAAGAAGTATGAAAAGTGCCAAAGGTTTGCACCTTTGATACACCAATCAGCAGCAGACCTGAACCCAGTATCCAGTCCTTGGCCGTTTGCCTAATGGAGAATGGATCTTGTCGGACAACTGCCCCAAGCAACTAGGCAAAGGAAGTACCTGCTGGTAGCAACAGATTACTTCACCAAGTGGGCTAGAAACTGAACCCTTTTGCTAAGATCAGATGTAGATGTGAAAGAACTTCATATAGAAGAACATCATCACCCGGTTTGGATCCAAGAGCAATAGTTGCAACAGTGGAACACAATTTGACAGTAAGCTAATCAAGAGCTCTGTGCAAAAGTTCAAAATCAAGAATTACTTTCCGCCCCGAGTTTTCCTCAGAGCAATGGACAAAGCAGAGGCATCAACAACAAAGTCATCTTGGATGGATTAAGAAGAGGTTGCAAGCAGCAAAAGGAAAATGGGTGGATGAACTACCAAGTGTACTTTAGCATATCGACTACGCGAGGAAAATCAACTGTGGGAATCCCATTTGTCATGGCTTATGCACAGAAGCAGTCATTCTGCTAGAAGTCGGCATCCCTGGATTAGAACCCAGGGATAGAGAATGGGACCAACGATGTATTATTAGCCGGGATCTGGATCTTGTAGAAGAAAGAGGGAGAAGCTGCAATTCAACTGGCGGCATACCAACAAACAATTGCCAGGCTTATAATAAGAAGGGTTAACCCAAGGAAGTTTCCAAGTCGGCGACCTGGTCTTGAGAAAAAGTCGTTGGCAACAGAAGGATCTAAGAGGGCAAGCTTGGCCCAAATTGGGGAGGGACCCTATAGAATCAATCTCGGTATTAGGCAATGGGGCATATCAGCTCGAGATAATGAAGACAAAGAGTTGCCAAGCCCTGGAATACTTGCAATTTGAAAATTTTCTATCATTAGACTTTTTTTGTTCTTTGTATTACCGAGTAAATAAATAAATTTTTAGCTTGATTTCTCACATTTGTGACTAATACAATACTTGTCGAAGTTTCTAATACATGGATAATGAGAACCAAGTGGAACGTGAGTTCACATTAGGGGCAAAAGAGTGGAGAATAGTTCCTGAAAATACGAGATGCATGTTTAACACTTGTTGAAATTTGTGAAAAATTTACAAGTTGAAGTTAAACCGAAATCATGTTTAACACTTGTTGAAACTTGAGAAAAGTTTACAAGTTGAAGTTAAACCGAGATCATGATTAACACTTGTTGAAATTTGTGAAAAAATTACAAGTTGAAGTTAAATCGGAATCATGTTTAACACTTGTTGAAACTTGAGAAAAGTTTACAAGTTGAAGTTAAACCGAGATCATGATTAAAACTTGTTGAAATTTGTGAAAAATTTACAAGTTGAAGTTAAACCGAGATCATGTTTAACACTTGGTGAAACTTAAGAAAAGTTTACAAGTTGAAGTTCAACCAAAATCATGTTTAACACTCGTTGAAACTTGAGAAAAGTTTACAAGTTGAAGCTCAACCGAGATCATGATTAACACTTGTTGAAATTTGTGAAAAATTTACAAGTTGAAGTTAAACCGAGATCATGTTTAACACTTGTTGAAACTTAAGAAAAGTTTACAAGTTGAATCAACCGAGATCATGTTTAACACTTGTTGAAATTTGTGAAAAAATTACAAGTTAAAGTTAAACTAAGGTTATGTCCAACACTTGTTGAAATTTGTAGAAAATTTACAAGTTAAGGCTAAGGTTGTATTAAACTGAGTACTTATGTATTTGCCGATATAAACCATTGATGGGTATAGCCGAGGTATTTCACCCCGAGAAAATTACACAGATAAAGTGTGCCTTGAAGACATGCAAAATTATTCTAAGTATGGAAATCATACAAAAGCTGTAAAGGGAAGAAAAAGACACAAGTGTTCAGGAAAAGAAGTGTCATTTATAAAAGAGGGCACTTCGGCCTACCAAAAGGGTAATTGCTCAGAGATTACAAAGGAAGGCACGTCGGCCAGATAAAGAGCTTACATTATTTCAAAGAGAAACAAAAAGTACAGAAAAAGGAAGAAGAACATCAAATTAAGACTAGTCAGCACCACTGGCAGGTTGGGTTTGGAGCTCAGAAGACTACTAAGAAGACATCTCGGCATCCTTCTCAGCCACGAGTTCGGCATCAATTTCTTGCAGGGTTTGATCGAGGCTCTTGTCAGCGAGAGGCACGTCGGATGATGCCTTCCCAGGAGTAACATCTTTGGGAACCTCCTCACCCTCCTCATCTTGAGTCAAGTCTAAGACTTGCTCATTTTGAGTAGGGGACTTTACCCCAACCGTTTCCTTGGACTTCCTCACCAAAACCTCCTCCTCGGACTCGGAATCGTCATCGGATTGGCTTGGAGTTGGGGGGAATGGAAGAGGAAGGACGTCGGCGTTCCTAAGGGGCCTCAGTGATTTCTAGCTTTTTCAGCAAAGTCATCCAACCAAGGGTGAAACCCTTGTTGCCTGCCTGCCTCACTTGTTTTTCGTAGTTTGCTGTGACGTCGGCCACCCCCTCAGCGTACCCCTTCTCATCGATGGCCTTGAGCTCGGCGCTTTTTGTTGCCAATGCGTCCTGAAGTTCTTTCTGGGCCTGGGCCATCTTTCCCTTGGCCTCTTTCTTTTCGGCCTCAAGAACCTTCTTGATGGCCTCTGCAAAATCTTCCCTCTCCTCGGCATCATCTCTTTCTTTAATAGCAGCCTCGGCCTGCTCTTCCAAAGTCTTCATTTTTTATTGTAAGCTCTTATTGGTCTTCTGTAGACTGGAGACCTCTCTTCTCTTGTCGGCCAACTCCTTCCAGTTCTCAAAGGCTTGCATTGAGAAGGAATGAGCATGCTGGATGGCCTAAAAGAGAACAGAGCAGGAGTTATTAGAAAATTTTCTAAGTACAAAAAAAGAAAAGAAAGATACCAAGTGTGAAGACTTACTTGAGCAGAACGCTAGAGCATCAGGGCGAAGTTCTCATGCTCAGTCATCTCGGCGTTACGGTTAAGATCCCCAAGGAGGAGCAAGGCTATAGTAAGGACAACACCGACATTGATGTCGTCGGCTGTAGACACCCCATTTTTTACCGTCCTCAAGACCTAGACGTCATCGTTCGAACACTCGGTGATCATCCATGCTCGTGTTCGTTTTGAGTTCTCAGGGGTCTCGGCTACAAGCCTTGCCTCAAGATCTCTCAACTTGTCTGTTTTGTGCTTGATCATGGACCAAACACTTGTTTTTTTTGCTTCTAAGGGAAGAGGGTGGCTTGTTGGCCATCCCTACACTCCACCGGCCAGGGCTTGAAGCCACCGGCCCCCTTTTCTAGCTATCGGCCAAAGGTTGTGGCCGATCGGCACCTTTTGTGGTCGGTCGGCCATCTTTGTTGGTCAATTGGCCATTTTGGCTGGTCGACCCCCTTCCATCTGCTTTTGGCAGATATTTTACGCCAGCTATCATAGCTGACATCCACTTTGCACCCCCTCCACACACGTGTATAGAGGGATTTGCTTCTCTTGCTAAGCTTCTTCAACAAGCTTTGAGATTGGAATTCTATTAAGAGGGAGCTTCTCCTCCCTCCTCAAGGGTTCCAGAAGACTAAAATTTGGGTTAGAAATAGTTGTATCTATCTATCTCTATATCTCCCTCTCTTTACATATTTGTATGTGTATAAGGTTGTTTTGTTCATACTTTTGCACACAAACACCTAGCATTACACCATCCTCTTGGAGCTGAGGTCCTTGAAAGTTGATTTTGGTGTTCTTGGGTTGCTTTGAACTCGAAAAACCTGCTGCACCATTGTTCTTGAAGAAGGTCTACAAGGGTAAGTGTTCTTGCTTTAGTTTCTCCATTTTTGCACAAGCTTTTTTCCTATCTTGCTTATTGTTTTAAGCTTCGACTATAACTGATAAAAGTTTTGATTTTGTGTGCTTTAGAACTTTGCTTAAGGTCACTTTGAGGTTTGGGGTTGTCTCCCCCCTCCAAGGCCGTGTTAGGCCTTGTTTTAGGTCATACCTTTTGGCCATTGTTCCTAGCTTTGCATGACCTCTCTACCACTGAAATCTAGAAGATTTTCAGTGATGGAGAGGTGGTTTTGGTGTCCTAAATAGGAGAGGGTCATCCCCTCTCCTTGTTGCCTTTGATGCTTGCACAAATGGCTTGTGTTGTAGCTTGTATGCCTAGCTTGCTTTAGCTTCATTTCAGCAGGTATTAGGCTTTACTTTGCCGTGATATACCTCTATCCAAAGTTGGTTTAGACATGCAATGCATGCTTTGTATACTTGTCTTGTAATTCCATGAAATTGCTCTAATATATTGAGTGCTTTGAGCTTTGTTTCTAGCATGATTTTGGCTTGACTCCATGAAGCTTTTATGCATGTTTTGGCATGCTTTAGGTCTAATTTTTGTTGTTTGGGTCATCTATGACTTGCTTTGTATAGCTACCATGCAATCTAGCTTGTATGCTTTGAGTGTTGGCTCCTCTACCATGCTCTATTTGCATCATTTCAGTGATTTGGCACCATCAGTTATGGTATTTCAGTCCATATTTCATGCTTGTATGCTTGCATTTTCCACCCTTTCAATGCTTTGAAAAGTTGGTGTCTTGTGCTCCATGATTGGGTCATTGTGCATGCCTTTAGACTTAGGCCATTTAGACGTCATCTAAGTGGGTTTTGGGGCTTATTTTGGAATGATATGATTCTGTTTTGCATTGAATAATCCATGCCATGTTTGGTTGTGATATGTGTAGAGCAATGCTCCCTTTTGTAGCTTTGAAGGCCCTTTGTTTTGGGCCCTTTTCTTAGCATGTTTTGACCTTGTTCCATGCATGCTCTAACCTTGTTTTGGTTTGCCTTGGGACTGTTTTAAGTCCTCTCGGCCCTTTGGGGCTTGATTGATATGGTCATGGCTTGAACCCCTTGGCTAGCCTCAAGTTTTGGACTCTCTTGCATGCTTTACTTGGGTAGTTTGATTGGTTTGGCACCACTCTTAATATGATTTCAGAGCTTAGCATGCTTGTCATTTGTCCATATTAGTCTCTTTTAAATGTGTTTAAGAGTTGCCTCTTTTATGCCTTAGATGATAGGCCTTTGTGCATGCATGTTTGCATATCTATTCCATGCTTTTGTTGCATCATATTGGCCACTAATTTGGGCTTATTTGAGAGTTGTCCATATTAGTTTAAGACCATTCCCGCATGTTGTTGCATGCTTGCCTTACATGTTGCATACTCGGCCTATTAACATGTTGTTGCATGTCTAAGTGGTAGTGCATTTGGCATGCATTATGTTGGTTTTATGTTGCTTAACATGTTGTTACATGTTTGCCTCATATGTTGCTACATGATTGAATGAAGTCACATGTTTGTTTGCATGCTTGAACGTCCATGTTGCATCTGGCATCTTAACATGCTCTCGCCTTAACATGATCATGTTGCATTAGTCTTGCTTGCATGCATGCATCTCTTGCCTCTTGAATCAAACATGATAGAGGTTGGAGGCCTCTTATTTGTCTTGCGTGCATTTCATTTGACATTGAAATTGCACACTTGGCCTCTTTGGCCATCATGCATCGAAACGCGTGATTGATGGCCCGAGGGTTGAAGACCACACTCCTTTGAGTTCATAACATGATAAGGAGGGTGTTTGTGCATATATTGCATTGTAAATGCTTTGCCATGCTCTGTCTGTCCTCTGCTGCTGTCAAACAGGATTCTGCAGGAATAGATGGCCGGTCGGCCACCTTCAGTGTTGGTCGGCTATCCATATTTGGCCGAGAGCTTCATCTATGGTCGATTACCACTTTTCCATGGCCGGTGACCATTTCTCTTGGCCGGTGATATCCCATAGAGTTTAGGGAGTGTTCCAGAACCAACCTTGGGATTTGTGCAATTTTCAGAGGCATACAACAGTGCAAACAGAGGCAGCATGAGTATGGCGTTGGATTTCCGAGCGGAGCCGAGCATGCGTGCATTTGTCCCTCTTCCCAAGGCTGCTTTACTGCTTTATTAGCTTAGTTAATTTGCTTAACTAGTTAAGTGGTCTGTAATAATTAATTAGCTAGAGTAGTTAACTATTTACTTGGTTTGTACTATTCTTTTGGACCCTCCGAGAGAGGGCAACGTTGTAATAAGTGTGCGTGTGTGTGATGCATGTCTTCCAACCCCACGTCTTTCTTCCTTTTACTTACCTGCTTTGATGTTTAGTTCTAGGTCATGTTTTGATTAGCATACTTAAGCCCGCATGTTTGCATCCATTCATCTATCTTGCATGCACCGGGCTCGGCGTATCATGCTAACTGCATTGTATTTCAATTCCAATTTGAATACATGTATTAAGCTGCATTTCACATGACATCTTGGAATAGCCGAGCCTATTTCTAGTTGCATTTTGCATGTGTTGCATTAGCCATCTTAACATGAACTAGGATCATGCATTTGATTACTAACTAGTTTCTGTTTTGGCTTGGAGTACTAGGTAAGCATTTACGTTTTAGCATCCTTGGATGTGTGTGAGTGTTGCCATGATAGCATGCTTACCATGAGGCTATCTGCTTAGTTGATTAACTGTCTGAATGCCTGTGGGTGAAGGTTGGGTTGCTTGAATTGGAAAAATTCGTCGAAACCCGTGTTTTAGCCTACTTGCGAGTAGCAAATTTCAATCCATTTTCAAAACCAACGGATATGCGATGCATTGTTCCAAATTAGGCAATCTAGTCTATATTTGTATGTTGTGCGCATCACACAGTAATTCTAGGCTAATAAACCGGAATAAGAGTACATGTGTTTTCAAAAACAAGATATCATGTTTAGTAGTGGCCGATCTTTAATCGGGCGAGCGGGGGTGCTCATAGCTGACCTTCCCCAATCGTACCCAAGTTCCCGAGCCGAGGCAACTTTGGTGATGACGGACACGTGGCCTTTGGCATGAGTCAGGGTTTCCTAAATTCTCCCAAAATAAAATATTTAGGTGGCGACTCTGTATCTGGCAAAGCAGTCCATGTTTGGCACTTCTTTCTAAAAAATCAGTTTTTCAAAACGATTTGCCAGATTTCGACTCTTTGATGATTCATCGGTCTTCCATTGCACTCTGCAAGATTAGATACAGGACCATGACATTGAGTCCAAACTGTAGTGAGCCCAAATGAACAAAATGAGATTCTTCCTGGGACGTTTGGGGACGTCTACAGTTTCTGTCAGCACTGTCCTCAACAAAGATTGGCATGTCTTCCAAGGTAATGGGTGGAGCTCAGGGGGCACCAGCCTTCATGGAGCCCGACGCGGTGTCGGATTCAGACCTCGTCCTCTTTGACCTAGTAGATTCGGATGGTTGGGCCTCGACAGGCCTCTTCTCGGCAGCTGAAGGGGTTTTCTCGCTCGAAGCCAATTTGGAGATCGGCAAGGTATCTTCAGTATCAATCTAAGTCACCGTTGCCTTTGGCTAAGCCTTTTTAATCTTTTTTTGCTTTGGCTTTGGAGGCTGTGTGGGTGCTGATTGAGCATCTACGGTGGATGAAATGTTGGCCAAGAGATCTTTAGCAACTGCTTTCTGGTGGCCCATCTCGGCAGCAAAAATGGTTCGTCGCCGGCGTTGGCGTTGGGATATCGGGATCAGATATGGAGCTGAAGTTGACGGATGCTCTACTGGCTCAAAAGTTGATCCTTGATCTGGCCGAGATGTGGAGGCAGCTTGAGGAGTTGTGGCGGAATGAGGAGACAGACTCTTCTTCTTTTTCTTCTTTGGAACGTCGGGAAGAACCGACTTGTAGGTGGGAATAAAATTAAGTACCAAAGGAGCTCCCCGCTTGAGGACTGGAAAATCCAGTAGTTTCCTCAAGTCTTTGCTAGGAAAGAAAGACTGGCGGAAGCCCTTTGGTGGCTGAGGAAGAACTGCAAGAAAAACACACATTAGAACAAATAAAGTATTGAAGACTTTAAAAATGAATAAGTGCAAACACTGGGCTCTTACCATTACCTTCTACAAAGACTGATCGAGGAAGAGGGTAGAGGTGGAGGTCCTCGTCTGGAGTGAACTCCCAGTTCCCCGAGGTAATGAGATAATCATCCCCAGCTCCCTTGTTGGAGTCAGGGAGGTCGGCAATAATTTTGTACTCTGTGGACCTCGGCTTAAGGTAGTAAACGTAGCCCGTATCTTTTTTAAGGCCACACTTGATGTAGCAGTACTAGATATCGGCTAAGGTAACCCTAGCATTTTCTTGTTTGGCTAGGGCTATTATGCCATTGATGACTCAGTATAAGTTGATGGCAAGTTGCATCGGGTTCAACTTATAATAATGAAGTATCTCATGGAAAATGATATTTAGTGGGAGCAGAAGTCCGCACTCAATAAAAGCTACGACAGGGAAGGGCATAGAATCAGCCGTGTGCATGATGGAGTCATCCTTCCCAGCCAACTTTAGATGGACGTCGGCAAGGATGGAAAACTCTCACCTAAAGTATTCTAGCTTGGTCGGGGTGCCTACTTTATGCCTCCACATACCCATGATGTCGGCTTAAATGAAAGGTGTGAGACTTCGGAAGAGAATGTTTTGTGATGATTTTGAATGACCTCGGCTAAAACAAAAGGGGGAATACGTTTCAGTTTTTCCTAAAAATTCGAGGGTTTCACAAACAAATCCCAAACGTAGATCTATGGAAACGAAGATTGAAGGCATGAATCTGGAAAAATCACAGAAAACAGAAAAGAAAGAATGTGTTTCAAAATCAAGAACAGTGATGAACTATCAAGAACACTATTAGTGCAAGGGTATAAGGCCAAGAACAGTGGCAAAAGTGCAAGAAGATTGTGAGTAGTATGCGTATTCAAGACATGGGCAAAGGCAAAGTCATGCAATAAACACACTTAAATACATGATTCATAAATTAAATACTTGAGCAAAACAACAATGGCAATAAATAATGAAGTGGAACTTTTTGAAGAGCAACAAGAAATAAAATCAGAAGGCACAGTGGCTTACCAGAAAAAATGAAGCCGGTGTAAGGATCGCCGAAGTCAGAGGACGGTTGCAGAAACGACAGAGCAGTGAAAAACTCGCCGGAAGAGGTAAGCGGAGCAAGTTGCGGAGCTAGAGAAGCTTGAACAATGGAGGATTTGGAAAAAAAGGGCTAGAGAGAGAGAGAAAGCCTTAGAAACGATGGAGAAGAGTGAAAAGACGGAGGAAGGAGGGAAGTTTTGTCAAAAAACGCAAAAAGGCGGCCGAACGGAATTAATAAACCTAGAATGTCGAATTTGTCAGACGGTGCATACAGGCGCGAGATGACTGGCAAGCACGTACGGAGTACGATCCCGTAAAGGGAAGACGCGCGGCCAAAACGGTTGAGTTTTCATGTATGACAGCTCATACGCGTGAAGGAGCTCTTGAAATCCTTGGTCTTTAAGAAGGCATGTCGACCTTAATGATGATCTCGACTGAGAGATTTTGAGCCAACGTACTGGAATCAAGTACTGATATAGGTTCCATCACCACAGAATGTCGAGGTAATAGAACCTAGGGGGCAGTTGTTGGGATATATTTTCTGAGTACCAACACGTGGCAAAGGTGACGCCGAGGTGTCAACCAAGGTGTCACGTGTCCTGATCATGACGCCGAGGTTATCTCGGCTAGGCCGAGGTTACCTCTGAAAATATCGGAATCCAGGATAAGCAGATAAGGCACAAGAGTCCTAGAATGAGGAAGGACTTCAGCATGGATAAGGATAACACTCTTACGGAGTTTATCTTTATCTCTTGGAGAGTCCAAGATAAGCACTGAGTAGAGGTCCATTGAAGTTAGGCTTCTATGGGGACTAGGATTGAATTAGCTATAAAAGAAAGGCACCTTCGATTGGTCTAAGGTACGCAATTTGTATTCTGAATAGTGAGTTAAGCACTTGATTTATCTTTGAGAGATAACGGACTTGATCATCGGAGTGCCCCGGTGGACGAACTACCACCGGAATCTTCTCTTTCTGTTGCAGGTCAATCAGACGCCATGTATTCTGCTAGTGCTCTCCAACTCAATACTAAGTTGACAGTATAGTCAAAAATTGACACACATAATACGTATAATTTAAAAGTAAAAAAATTTTATTTAATTATTTTTCTTTTTCATGATCCAAGTATTACTTCACACCCAGCAACAACGCATGGGAACTATCTCTCTCTCTCTGCCGCTTTTTCAATGTTTACGGATGCACGTTGCCTTGTTTATCGGATTGACTTGTTGCAAGATGCTCCTTTTTGTTGCATTGCATCTGATTTCATTGACCTGCGATCCAACATACCAATGTACCCAACTAAAGTTTTGTTTGGCATAACTTATTTTAGTTTAATTTTTTATTTTTTTATCTTTTTTGAACTACAGTAATCAACATTTTCTCTCTATTTTTCTATATATTCATTTTATAAAAAGTCAAAAAATACACTTATTTAATTCATGCCAAACCACCCCTAACTACCGATTATTATCCACATCCACATTCACATCCACATGATATATGGAATTAACACAACAATATTTTGATAACTAATTTAATTTAATATTTTTTGGTTGGGTTGGTCATCAATCCACTGAAGCTACATTCCAGCCTTTTAACTTTACACAATTAACATTCGTTCACACATTTACAACCACATATAACATATCTTACAATATTCGTTACTTCCGTACTACAATCATAGATACAAAATTTAAATATACATATGGATTAAATTCATTTACACTCCACTAAATTTAAATTTATATAATAAATTGAAGAATATTGTTACATATCATCTGATTATTGCCCTAAACTAAAACATTTCATTTTTTTATGTAGCTTCTCCTTAGCCTCTGTTTGGGAAGAGACTTTTTGGCATTTTTTGGCTAAAATAGCCACAAAAGACAAAATAGGTTGTTTTAGCCACAACAAACAAAACATCATTATACTCTTCTCTCACAAAAAAAGTCAAAAAAGTCAAAAAATCAAAAAATCCTTCTCAAACCAAATTTTTTAGCCCAGACTAAAATAGCCAAAAAAGTCAAAAAGCCAAAAAGCCAACCCACTTCCCAAATGAAGCCTTAATATGGTTAAATGATTTGTAGATATTAGTCTTTGAAGATTTCATCATAAGAGGAAATTTAAAATCAATTGCCCAATGGAAATTATTTTATTTTATTTTATTTTTTTATACGTATATTATTTTTATGGGATGCAAGTCTATCAACTGGTAGTTAAAAAATATATATATCATATGCTTGGCGCAAATCTTATTCTATTTTTTTTTTATTAGCTAAAAACTTAATTAACGAAATCAACAATATAAAGTATACAGAGAAAAAAATCAATAAAAGGGGCGGGTGTACAAAGCATCATACTGAAAATCAGGGGCGAAACCAAAAATATTGTTTAGGGGGGCCAAAGTGTGTGTATTAAAAACATTGACTTAGTTTTGATACATGACTAATTAAAAATATTTTTTTTATACAAACATTGTGAAAACAGAATTTCATAAGAATGAAATTAAATAAATCTAGCAAGTCATTTTTTTTTTCATTTTATAATTTGAAATAGTTAAAAATCATCCCATTATATATTATAAAATACTGATAAAATAAAACATTAGTGAGTTATTTTATAAAATAAGTATCATCTCATTATATATTATAAATGATCATGAAATATAAGAATAGTATTTTAATTTTCCAAAACTTGGGAGGGGCCACGGCCACTACCCGTCCCCATATTAGTTCCACACTTGTCTAAAACAAACGATCGCAATTAAATTAACACCGAAAGACAAGACCCAATCATATGTAAGACACCATGCAATCTTATTCTATACATAGCTCAGAAAAATGAATGCATAATACAATTATTTTAACTTCTCCCATAAGCTATTTCCATTATCTAATAGATGAGTGATTTAGCAGGCAGCTTACACAAATACAACCCCTTGGATCGGTGCATTAACTAGGTTTCTTAGTAATTTAGCCAAAGACTACAGTTTAGTTAGTTAGTTAGTTAGGCCCATATTCATGCCGAATTATGAACCGAAAGAATAAGAGTAGAGCTTAATCAACCTCCTAATTAATTAATTAATTAATTATATCATATTATATAATATATAATCTCTAAAGTCAGTCAATTCCTTGTTACCGACATTCCTTGGTACAGTTAAGCTTCTTTTAGAAGTTGGTTTGTTTGGTTTCTTAATTTGGGCTTCGGTTGACATAAAGTTTTTTTTGGCTATTTTAGTCACAAATAAAATAAAATAAGCTCAAAAATCAATAAGATAAAATGTCACATTCAAACTATAATTATTTCATTTTTTTCTCACAAAAATCAAAAAAGCCAAAAAGCCTATCCCAAACAAAACTTTTTAGCCCAGGTTAAAATAGTTAAAAACCAAAAAACTAACCCACACTCCAAACAAAAGCTTACTCACTATTTGTATAGATAGAAAATATTTTTCAATCTAAAATTTTTTTTATAGAATTTTATATATATATATTTGTCTAAAAAGTATTTTTCATTTGCATTAGTATTGGTGGTAATGGCGGTGACATAGTGGAGGTGGAGATGGACATGTTGGGTGACGGTGGTGGTGGCAATAGCAGTGGGGGCCGCAGTGGCAACGATAGTGGTGTGGTGGTGATAGTGATGTGGTGGAGGTGGTAGTATCGGGGTGGTAGAGGTGGCGGCAGCACCAGTGGTGATGTTGGTCATGGCCGTAGTGGTGGTAGTGGAAGTGATAGTAGTAGTGATAATATGGTGGCATTGGTAAATTTTAATTTAAAAAATATTTTTCATTTTTCAAAAGTAGAAAACATTTTTCGTCCAAATAAACTTGTACTTTTCGTTAATCTTGAAAAATATTTTTCGTTAACTTTTGTTTTCAGTTCTGCCAAACTCCAAAAAATGCAAAAAATATATTTTGAAAAATATATTCTACCCAAACAAATAGATCGCTAGTTTCGTTTTCAATGATTTAAAAAATATATGTGTCAAATTTCTTTACTTTTTAAATTCATCCCGGTCGTACGATTTTAGAAATTTTATTTTTTCAAAAAAATAATTTTATTTTAAAAAAAAAGAGTTCATAAATAAAAATAAGCTAATTTTTGTAAATTCTTTTGATAAAATTTGACTTATTTTTATCTTTGGTTAATCTTTTTTTAATTGACTCACTTTTTTCAAAAAAAAAATTTATAATTATCTAGTTGAGATGTTCCCAGAAAATTAAAATTGAAAATAAAATAAAATTGACTTTAAATTTTGAGAAATAACAATTCAATCATATTTTGAAAGTAAGTTACAAATCAGTTATGAAGTTTACAAATATTAACAATTAAAATTTTAAACTTATTCATGAATTTGTAATAATTTTGTAAAATCATAATTTTCCCTTTAAATTTAGCCAAATCAAAATTTTGTCATGCCATAATTGCCATAACTGACGCTCTCACAACATTCTTTTGCTTGAGAGAGATGAGAGCCAACCCAACTCCTGCACATGGAGATGTTATATAGTGATTCTAAAGAATGGTTATGTGGTACTTTAGAAGTCTTGTAATTGGTGAAAAAAATAGAATTTACAATCTTGTGTTAGGGCATAAAGAATAACGGAAATAACTTGTCATTTTATTTTATTTTATTTTTGATCAGCAAAGAAAATCTATATTGATGAAACAAATAAGGTATGAAAGATTACATCAATAAAGAGAAGCTTGGGGCTAAAAAAGCACCAAGCACCAGTTGGTGAGAAACCAACAAAAGATAGGAAGAGAAAAGACAACAACAGGTGCAAAACACCCAGAAATTGAAACACAGCAGGAGCCAAAATGAAAGCAGAATCCTCACTTGACAAGCTTTGCTTTCCAAAAGCAGCTGATCACAGAAGCAAAAATCACAGAAGTCATTACCCATTTCTGATCAAAATAATAAACCAACCTTCCATTTCCGATCGAAGTCATTACCCATTCCAGATGATTACAAAAACAGAACAACCAAACAAGCTTCCCATTCTGATGAAAACAATTAACTAGCCTTCCCATTTCTGAAGCAGAAGCAGAATCCTCAAGCAGAAGCACAATCCTCAATTAAAGCAATGATGTGATGGCATTAAAGTTGGAGAAACAAAATAGACTTGGATAGAGGTCTTCTACTCTCTCCACAGTTATATACTCTCCTTGAGTAGGATTGAAATAACCATCTTTATATGTACATTTACCCAAAAAGGACTTGAACAGATAGTCTTATCACCATGCTCCTTACCAACCAACCAGATAGTTTGAATGAGTTGGAACACCAACCATACCAACCAACCATGGCGCACACCAACCCAACTATAGCACACACCACACAAGAAAAGACCAGACAATGAAAGCAAACCGAAACAGCAGCAGCGGACTTAATGCAGAAAGACTCAGATAAAACTCTTAATATTCCTCTAATTGCAAACTAGATTAGAAACTGAAAAGGGGAAGTCCTTGATAGAGGCCTTAAGCCAATAAGCTAATTTGATTTTGATTAATTCCCACAGATCCACTGAATTAGGATGGGCATTAGAGAATACACACTCATTTCTATGCTTCCAAAGAGACCAAAGAACAACAAAAGGATGGCTCTCCAAACTTTGGTAATTAAGCCCCTAAGCTTCCTACTCATCCACCACTTAAGTAAGTCTGCTACAGAGTAAGGCATGCAAATTGAATCCCCCAGTTAGATAACAGAGCAGACCAAATGGACCAAGAGAAAAGGCAATGAAGCAAAGCATGATTGGCAAATTCAAGAGCAGATTTGCAGAAGATGCAAGAGGTTGATGCATTGGAACCAAGGATGCCAAGGTTGTGAAGGAACACTGCAGTTTTAACTCTATTTTTCCAGGCTAGCCATCCAAAGAAAAGGACTTTGGGAGGTAAGGAGTTGCACCAAATAAATTTGGTTATCGTAAGATCAGGCCCCATGAGAGAGGTGCTAAAGGAATAAAGAGAAGAGGCAGAGAAGGGACCTGAACCAGCAGTAGCAGAGTTCCAGACTAAACTATCAATACACCCAGTGCTTAAAGAGGGAGCAGAGGCCAACAAGATGAGCAATCTAGATTCATCAGGCAGTTCCCAAGCATACAAGGCTCTTTTGAAGTTGAAGTTCCAATCTGTATCACTGGTTTTCCTTGCAAGGTATTGTTGAAGAGAACCTTTCTTATCAACAGAAAGGTTGAAAAGTGAGGGGAACTCATCCTTGAGGCAAGTGGCTCCATACCACTTATCGTACCAAAATCTGATTCTACAGCCATCCCCCACCTTGATTTGGCAGCTTAGTAGGAAAAAGTTAAAGGTATTAGTACTATGGTCCCCAATGAAGAGAATGTCCCTCCACACCCTAGAGAGTTTGTAAGAAGATATCACGGAGGATGCCAACAATTTACCTCGATCTTGTATTTACTACAAATGATTCTCCTCCAAAGTGCATCAGTTTGAGTGCCAAATTTCCACCACCATTTGGGAAGCAAGCAAGCATTAACATCCCTGATTCTTCTGATGCCCAGGCCCCCTTGGGCAACACTCTTGGTTACATCTAACCATTTCACAAAATGAATTTTCCTTTTTAGCGCATTTCCACTCCACAGAAAGGCAGTTTCAATCTTCTCCACTTCACGAGCTACACCATTAGGCATCTTGAAGAGAGAGAGAGAGATAGTACACGGGTAAACAAGATAGGATAGATTTCATGAGGGTTAATCTTCCTGCAAAGGACAACATTTTCCTCATCCAACCTGATAATCTTGCTCTAATAGTGTCTAGCACAGGTTTCCAAGTAGATTTGCTACATGGGTTGGAACCTAATGGCAGCCCAAGAAATTTCAATGGCAATGTAAGCACCTTGCAATTCAAGCAACTTGCAAAGTTCTGCAGTGACTCTTCAACCACACCCACTCCACATACCACACTTTTGAGGTAATTAATTCTGAGTCCGGATAGAACTTCAAAGCATCGAAGCACTCTTTTGATAATAACCACTTGATCCATATCTGCTTCACAGAAGAGAATAGAGTCATTCTCAAACTGGAGATGTGATACAAGGATCTCATTAGCCCCAACCAAGACACCTTTAAGGAGACCAAGATTAATAGCTCTGGTGAGAAGGATATTGAGCCCTTTAGCCACTATGTTGAATAGGAACGGTGATAATGGGTCGCCTTGCCTAAGGCCTCTTTGCGGAGAGAACTCATTAGTTGGAGATCCATTCACAAGGACGGAGATACGGGCTGAAGACACAAGTTTTTATCTAAGAGATCCACTTAGAACCAAAGCCAAAGCTTGACATCATAGAGAACAAGAATTCCTAGTTGACTGAATCAAAGGCTTTCTCGAAGTCCAGCTTGATTATTAACCCTTGCCTCTTGGCCTTCTTTCATCCATCAATAACCTCATTAGCAATAAACACCCCATCTAGGATGTTCCTGCCACCTATGAAAGCTGTCTGGGTCTCACCTATGATTGAAGGCATCACCGGCTTTAGCCTCTACACTAAAACTTTTGCCAAAATTTTGTATAGAGAGCCCACCCAGCTAATGGGTCTATAATCAGTCAGATTAATGGGACTATCTAGCTTAGGGATGAGGGTAATGAAAGAGCTGTTATGTCACAGCCCAAACCCGCCCCTATGGGTTTAGCACCGTAACCGGCCAGTAATCTGAGATTACCGAAGGCCTGCTTAACAATAAAACAGTAATACAAAGTACAGGGGCTGGCGGAAGCCAAAACAGTAATTAAAAGATGTCCAATGAGCTGTGACAGTCTGTATGCAAAAAGACTTTTCATAACATATTCACATTCAGAACAAAAACAGTATATACATACATCATTTACAGGCATTCAGGTTAGGGACCAAATCCCCACCATAAAAGTACAGTACTAATATCATTCAGTCTATACATAACAGAGACAGATAGGGTGAATCTGAGACATCCCAAGAGCAGCCTTAGCTTGAACAGATCTAGAACCTCGAAGTGAGGCACAAAGGTTGGCTTGACAAAATAAGGGCTTAGCCTGACGCTTCTAGCAACGGTCCAGTGCCTGAACACCTACATATATATATGAGCAGTGAGCTAAAGCCCAGTGAATAACATATGCGTAAAGAGGTTAAGAATGAATGTCCTTTCAGTATTGAAAACATTCATTTATCAGTATATCAGTCATTCAGTTTGTGGCTCATATTTCATGCCATAACAGTCATTCAGAAACTATAATAGTCATATGTGGTACATCTAATAGCAAAATAGTACAGTAGGTCTTAACAGACCAAACCGTCAGTTGATGGCCATCATATCAGTAAACAGTAGTGGTTCCAAACATGGGAACCGACAGAGGTCTCTGTGACAATAGCAGTACAGTACAGTAACAGTAAATTGCTATGGATGCCACGAATACAGTTCACAAATAGAACAAACATTCATTCAGTAAGAAATATCATTTCAGAAAGCAGTACAACTGTTCATTCAGAAAATATTCATGATTGAACATATCTTTACAACATTGTTACTCACAGAGCACTAGGTTATAAGCAGCTAGAGTGTCCTCGGATGCCAACCCTACACAGTTACAGAACGAACACACACTAAGCTACATAGTTGGGAAATAATAACTTAATCCTTAATTGGCCTCAGTGTAGTTCTACATCAATATCCTCATGAAGATGCCTTAAACTAGGCCTAGGAGTGCCTAGGATGAAATGATGATGCAAAGATGCACTTTAAAACAATTTTCAGAATTTTCAGAAAACAGGGATCTCGTTCGAACGTGGCTTTCTACGCTCGAGCGGACATGCAGACAAAGGAGCTCTGCTCGAGCGTGACTTTCCTCGCTCAAGCAGACTGCAAAAGTACTGGATGCAAGAAATTCACGCTCGACCCCCGCTCGAGCGTGAGACACAAGTCCTCGCTCGAGCATGCGTTCCCTCACTCGAGCGGACTGTAAACACATGCAAAGTGCTGGATACACGCATTTCACGCTCGAGCGTGACTTTACTCGCTCGAGCGGACTACATGAACTCAAAGTGTACGCTTGAACGTGGAGTTTGTCGCTCGAGCGTGAGTCTAAAATCTGGAATTTCCAGATTTGAACCTCAAGGTCAAAACTCCACTTTAAAGCATCAAATTCGATCCTTTTGGGATAATTTTCTGGAAAACACTTGTAAACTCATAATATGACATGTTTCAAAGATCAATTTACAAAATCAAAGCCAAAAGGTAGTTCAATTGAACCCAATTTTAAAGAAGTTTTCATGAACATGAAGAACATATGACATGCATGAATTCTAGTGAATTCTAATGCCTCAAAACATGATCCAAAGCAAGATTAAACTCAAAACCATGATGAACTCATGGACTAGAACAAGAATGTAAACTTGTATGCAAGATTTCATGAAAATCAACTTCAAAATGCAAGAATATGTACATGCATGCATGATTCAAGCTTCAATTCAACAATTTAAGCCATAACTTGGCTCTAAACTCCAACAATCCTCTAAACCATGCAAGAACCAACCCAAAATATGAACAAGAAGGTAAATTCTCTACCTTAAGTCTCCAATTTCAAATGTAGAAGCTTAATATGCAAGGAATCCTTCATTCTCCTAAGGCTCCAAGCCAATTTTTGGTTGTAATCAATCTAACTCCTATCACTTTCTCTCTAGTCGGTTAGGCTCTCAAATGGCTAAGAAAAATTGATGATAAAGCTAACATGTATAAATCAAATAAAAGGCTCAAGAAAGTCCACTAAGTGGCATTTTGGTAAATAACTCAAGTTGATGCATTTTAACTTCATTTAATCTAATTTAATCATACCAAATCACCTTTCAATTAAATATACCATAAATTCACATTAATTCTAATTAACACAAAACACTAATCAATTTCAGATTCGGCCGCCGATAAGACATTCAATTTACAGTTCGAAACTTAAAACATGAACAGATAAATCAATGACAAACAGATAGAAATGCATTTAAACTAATACACTCAACCAATCAGTTCAGGATTTCAGTCAATCAGTCATTTAACATGCCTAATCATAGATTAGCACTAATCAGTGGTGAGGGTTATCACATGTTGATACCATAGGTAAGCTTGCTATGTTTGTGAAAGTCATTAAAGAATTGCATGATCTCTTGTTTCATGACTTTCCAGAATTTCTGATAGCACAATAGATTAAACCCATCCAGGCTTGGAGCTTTGTTACTGAGAGGGTGAATTGTGATCTGGAGTTGGGCCGAGGTAACGGCCGAGCAAGTTGAGGGCCCAACGGTGCATGGGTCCGAGATGATCGACTTTTTGCCCAAAGTGGGCTGCCAGAATTTGGGCCGGGCAGAGTACGGGCTGAGTGTCATCCCGGACCGGACAGAAAATGCTCGATAAGGCAGTGCTCGGTCAGACCAGGATCCTCGGTCCGAGGATGGCCAAAGCCGGAGATTGGCCGAGTGACTGGCGCCCAGGAAGGCGTGGACAACCGAGGAAGTTGAGTGGCCGGTGCCCGGAAAGGCGTGGTCAGCCGAGGAGACTGTATGACCGGCAAGAAGGCCGATCAAAGTAAGTATCCGGGCTAGGCTCGGCCGGGATGCCGCTTAGCCCGGTCCTCCGTGTGTTTATCCGGTTAGGCCCTTGAAGTACGAAGCATGGTATGACCGAGGTAGGGCAGCTCGGCTGCCGAGCTCCAGCTGTGATGACAGGCAGTTGAGATTAGGTGATGAATGGCATGGTTTATGCTGACAGATGGGATAGCAGAGCCACGTGTCAAGAGATGGCAGGGAGTGGATATGGGGCTCAGTGGGTATATAAGCATGTCTGCGCCCCCCATACGCGACACACGAACATCTCTGTAAGGAATTCTTACACTAAACACTCTCCCTTCTCTCTATCTATCCCCTGTGTGTGTTCTAACTTGATCGTCGGAGGGGTTTTCCGGCCACACACCGCCGGGTAGCTCACCGCTATTGTGCTCGCAGGTGATCGGACAGAAACGGAGCTTGGAAGAAAGGAGTACGGGCTTGCCGGAATATTTGCTCCCCGTACAATTGGCGCCGTCTGTGGGAAGCTTGACAGATAAAACCTTGTCTTCCAGGCTCATCTGATCGCCGTCCATGGTGAACAAAGACGAGATTCCGTTGTCCGCCATCGATGGAGCTACCCCGGAGTTCACCCGACGGAGAGAAGGACATCCTGTCATCCTTCCAATGGCGAACTTGGATACGTTCACTGGAGGACAGTCAGGAGACGCGCGGGATAAGCGCGGAAGAAGTTATGGTCATTCACGAAGTCCAGACGGACATCGGCGGCGGAGAGAATCACATGCCCGACGTCTGGAACACAAGTTGAGGGACCAAGACGCTGTCATCAGGCGGATGGCGGCGGAGATGGAGGAGTTGAAGCGGCATGTCAAGGGGAAGGGTGTAGATGGAGTGGTAGACCACAGAGAGTGCATCCCATCCCGCCGTTCAGAGAAGTCCAGCACGCAAGATAGCACTTACCAGCCCTCACGTCCGGTGACGACGTCGAGATATTCCTATTCCGCTCGTTCAGAGGACTTGCGGGCAGTCTTGAAGGAACGGGCTCGCCGGCGGGAGGCTCAAAGGGTGCCGGCATTCCAGCGGCTATCCTACAGGGTTCATGCCAGCGAGGAGGCCGGAATGCCCCCACCCCGCCTAGCGGAGCCACTCCTTGTAGATACAAACTTGACGAGGCTGAGCGCCACCCCTTTCTCCCTGGAAATAGAAACTACACCACTTCCGGCAGGCTTCCACCAGCCAAAGTTCACGCTTTATGACGGAAAAACCGATCCGTATATGCATGTAAGCCACTTCCGACAGGTCATGGCCGGACGTAGGCGAAATGACGCTCTTATGTGCCTGATCTTCCCGTCGAGTTTAGGCGAGCTGGGCTTGAAGTGGTTCGAGAGGTTGCCAGAAGGGAGTATACAACAGTGGAATCAGTTGGCCGAAGCCTTTGTGACGCGTTTCAAAACCAACACCAAAACGCCAAAGGAAGTTGACCACCTTCTCAGTGTCAGGATGGAACCGAGCGACACACTCAAGGCGTACAACTCCAGGTACTGGGAGACCTTCAACGAGATCCTGGATTGCCCGGTCAACCTGGCAATCACCCAATATAAACGCGGTCTCCCGCTCGGACATAGGCTGAGGGATTCGCTTACAATGAGCCAGCAGACATCCATGTGGCACCTAATGCAGCGCATCAATGAGCACATCCGAGTAGAGGACGATGCAGCGACGTCACAGCGTCGGAGACAAACCTACGATGCAACGGGCAAGTTGGGCGACTGGGTTTTAAGGAAGGTCATGGGCAACGCCACTAGTGCCGGTGAAGGCAAGCTAGGGGCAAAACTAGGAAGAGCCTACAGAGATAACCGGCAACGCCGCGCGCCCCACCTCTAGAGGATTTGAGATGGCAAAAGGCGTACCCCGGCCGCATGGACTGCAGCCTAATGGTAATTTTTTTGAGGGTACTAGTTTCCCCTACACTTCTGAATGCCAAAATACTCTTTTTGTCAACTGTACACAGATAGTGAAATTAACCTTTTGCTGAAAGAAGCTTTGTTGTGTCCGAAAATAAATAGTGAGGGGGGGCTTACTCTTCGGATTCCCAACCGAGAATGGTTTACTCCGGGTTGGAAGAGTTGGCGTTTTGTCCAACTTCGGATTCCCAAACACGAGATGGTTTACTCCGGTTTGGAAGAGTTTGGCGTTTCTGTCAACCAACTGGTCGGATTCCCCAACCGAGATGGTTGCGTACTCCGGTTGGAAGAGTTGGCGTTTTTGCCCACTTCGGTTCCCAACCGAGATGGGTTTA
>NW_021026018.1:296891-315141 GCF_004153795.1 Camellia sinensis | reverse complement strand
ATTAAAACCATCAAATAAGACATGCATGATATGTAAAAGTTCCTCCTCTTCCATATATCAGAATTTCATTACATAAGTATTACATGTTAACAACAAAAGCAAATGTCCTATGGGCTTACAGCTTTCCAAGTTAACACTTGGTTACAAAAAGAGTACTAACTCATACACATTAAGCCTTGCCTGAATTTACATGTAATACATCAAAAAGTAAACGACAAAAGTATGCCGCCTCTAGCCTCCAAGCTATGTCCTTGGAGGTGGCATGCTACCTGTACCTGAAAATGATATTCCCATATAGGGTGAGCCAAGCCCAGTAGAAATACACTAAACCAACCATGAACAATGACTAAAATATTAGCAATTGATAGATGGCCAACACTGATACAATCACATAAATCACATATTTATGTCATACGACTATGAGTCCAAGTTTCCTGTCATTGTCCCTTTTTCAACGGATAGGCATATAAGCACTACCCACATTCTCAACAGATATGTATAACAAAATATCCCACGATAAGCATATAAGCTATATCCACATTCTACAACAGATATGTATACCACAATATCCACAGATAAGCATAAAAGCTATATCCACACATCACAAAGATAAGCATATAAGCTCTATCTTCACTTCTTTAGACAAGCATATGAGCTGTATCTACGGAGTTCATCCCTATCTTCTCCCAACACTATCCGGTTTAGAGGTACATCCCCTATTCTTCCCCTAAACCGCGCGAGTACATCCCCATCCCTCCTCTACCATAACGTATACAAACACAATGTTCTATATACAATCACTCAATACATATAGTTAATGTATTCTATCAACCATCAAATTCCATGACACACTCATTGATTAGTTTCAGTTTGCCTAATCATCATGCATTGTCTACAACAATCACGACTATCCTCCACCGATAGCCCAAAGCAGTTATTCTAAACAGAAAGTAAATGCACATGGATATTCAATCAAACATTTCATTTCCTCATTCTTCTCAATTAATTATCCCAATTATTAAACCAATGTAATTAGGTCAATTCCCATAATTAACATTTCAACCCTTAGGTCCCATTTTCATCAATGATTCAACATTTATTCATATTCTCTATGCCAAACATGCATCTAGGTTTTTATGAATAAAACCCACTTTTGTAAAATAACACAAAAGTCCAAACTTTCACAAATTACCAAACCAACCCAACATCTCAAATACTAAAATTTAAAGACAAAATCCATAGAGAGGAGTAGGATATCCTACCTCAAATTCGGAGTCCCAAGGGAGAAGACGACAAAATCCAACGTGCTCCAAAACCTCGAAGATTTTCAGATTAAAATGTAGCCCTCCGACGATCAACAACTTTTTTGTAAAGGCCAAAGTGGAGTAAATCACTCCTACTAGATCAAAACCTAAGAGAAGTAGTATCTAGAGTGAGAGGCTCAACAATGGTGTTTTTGGAAAAAGTAAGAAGAGAGAAGAGAAAGTAAAAAGTGATTTGAAAAGTCACAAATTTCGGGACTTAAACCCAGTCTCCCGTTGAGCGTAAAACACGCCGGCTCGAGCGTCACTCACAGACCCGCTCGAGTCCAAACTTCCGCTCGAGCGCCGGATGCACTCTCCCAGCACTTATACAGAACCAGGCCTCCGCTCGAGCTTCCAACTCTACGCTCGAGCGTCACTCAGACAACCCGCTCGAGCGGCCAATCCACACTCGAGCATACAACGCTGGCACAGGAAAAATACTGAATGGGTGTAATCTCCGCGAGCAGCCAAAACCCCTGCTCGAGCGTACAGGCCAAAATCTGGGCAACTAGTTTTGTTTCTAAACTCAAACAACCTGTAACAACCTGCCCAACACATCCTATAACTCAATTACGAAGTAAAAGGGATGTAAACAAAATAATAAAACACTACCAACATCCATGAACGACATGTCGGATCACGGTATATACAAGGGTAAACACGGGATCGGCTATATACCTCCCCTTAAAGAATTCGTCCCCGAAATTAAAGCACAAGTTTTCAAAACAAGTTTTCTCCATTTTAAACAAATGTTACACTTTAGCATTCAACAATTCGACCCATTACCGGTCACCCCTCCCTTTACCAAGAGGCATTTCACAATATGTAAACAACATATGTACTTTTCAACATGCATCAACATTATGCATTAACTTCCATTTCAACAATACAATCAACATATATGATGTTACATTCAACTTCCATATGAGGCAAGTTCCCAAACATACTTCCAATAAATCAAACCATTTTCAATGTTTCACAACTTAAGACATATATAAAAGCTCTTAAGTTCAACAATAGTTCAAAATCTAAATACAAGATTACATTCACAAACAAGTCCGGATTATTTCTCTCGGACTTCCAACTCAACGTTCCAAGTGGCTTCCTCCACCTCCGTGATGTTTCAACAAGACTTTCACTAAAAGGAATGGTCTTGCACGCAGGACCTGATCCCGCCTATCCAAGACCGAACCGGTCTCCTCCTCATACGAGGCATCCTCATCTACTTCTAGATCGGTCCAATTCCAACACATTGATGGATCTGGCTCATACTTTCCGAAGCATACTCACATGAAACACGTCATGCACTCCGGACACTGCGGCGGTAAGGGCTAACCGATAGCAACCTCACAATCCTCTCAAGGATCTCAAAAGGACCTAATAACCGAGGGATAACTTCCACTCTTCAAACCTCATCAACCTCGCGCTAGGTGAATCTTCAGAAAGACATGATCACCTACCTCAACACCAAGGCCTCCTCCTACGGTCGGCATAACTCTTTTGTCTGACTTCTGGGCCTGTAACTAAGCCTCCTACGGATATAGCTCAACTTTCTCCGTCGTCTCCCTACACCAACTCCGGACCCAACAAAAGGTGTATCACCCACCTCCGGCCACAACTGGAGATCCTACACGGTCGGCCATATACAAGGCCTCAATACGTGCCATACCGATGCTAGATCGAAAGCTGTGTTGTAGGCAAACTCTATCAAGGCAGTGCCTCTCCCACGTCCCGCTAAAGTCAAGGACCACAACCCCAAGCATATCCTCGAGGATCTGAATAGTACGCTGGACTGCCACAGTTGAGGATGAATAGGGCCCCGTACTAAAGGTCAACTTAGTGCCCAAAGCACTCTGCAAACTCTGCACAACACTAGCAGTAAAACGAGGATCTCTATCTGAGAACGATCGATCACTGGAGGACCCCGTGCAATCTCACTACGTCCCGAATTAAAGTCGCAAAGATGATCTACCGATCTCTCCACGCGCATAGAATAAAGTGCGCCGACTAGTCAACCAGTCTAACAACCACCCAAAATAGCAGTCACTACCACCGCTGAGTCCTCGAAGACCTACAACGAATCCATAGTGAACATGTTCCACTCCACTCGGACAAATAGGTAAGGTTGCAACAAACCCGCTGGGCCTCTGATCTCAGGCAACTTCACGTTCTGGCAAGTAACGCACTTCGATACGAAAACCAGCCACATTCTCTCTTCATATACCCCACAACGAAAACTGGCGACCTCAAATCCTGATACCATTTAGTAACCCTCTCCGGATGCACCGCAAGGCGCGAATGTGAATACTCTCGGATACTTCCTCACTGGCAGACTGCCGTAGCAAACAAACGGTCTCGGGTATCTTCAACACTCAGCGTCGGGATAACACCGTCAAACCCTTTTCTCAACTATCCCCACTGAGATCTTCTCTCGGAGGGATTCTACTTCAAGGTCACCTCTCTGTGACTCTAACACTCTAATCAAAGTGTAAGGCTGCGCAACAACAGAAAAAGGCGGCAGCCCTCAACAGATTCGCCCCAGTAGCAAATCAAGACTCGCCAATGTGTCCAACCATTTCTAATTCCCGGGATGCTATAAAGCTTACTCACTAATGGTCTTCCACTAAGGGCCTCGGCCAAACATTGGCTTTTCGCCGGATGATAGTGGCAACTCAAAATCATAATCCCGATGAACTCCATCCACCTCCTCTGCCTCAAATTCAAGTCTCCTCTGTGTAAACAGATAACTACAAACTCTTGTGGTCCGAGAACACCTCGACTTCTTCACCATAAAGTAGTGCCTCCAAGATTTTCAAGGCAAAGTCACTGCTGCTAAATTTAGGTCGTGTGTGGGGTAATTCTCTAGTGTTTTCAACTGACGTGAGCCATAAGCTACCACTTTTTCCCCTCTTGCATCAACACACACCCAACTCTCGTGAGGCTTCACATATAAACCGCAGTAACCGCAACCCTCTTCCGGAATAATCAACACCGGTAGTCGGTGGTCTATCTAACTTTCAAGCTCTTGAAATGTACTTTCAACAAGTCCTCACTCCACAAAACTTGACTCCCTTCCGAGTCAGTCTAGTCAAACGTGACGCTAACTTTGGAGAAATCTTTCACAAACCGACGGTAAATACCCAGCTAATCCCCAGAAAACTGGCGGATCTCAAAAACACTCTTAGGCTGTGCCCAATCTTGCCACTGCTCTACTTGGATGCATCAAACGACACCCTTCCGCGATACTTACGTGGCCATAGGATTTTGACCTTCTCCTAGCCAGAACTTCACATTTCCCAAACTTGGATACACAGCCTATGGGCTCTAAAGTATACTCAAGCACGCAACTCTCAAGTGTTCTCCTCGTCTCCCCCTCAGAGGCGAATAGATCAGAATGTGCCACAAAAACGACCACAAACCGGATCCAAAATTCCCTGAGATCCGTTCATCAAGTCCATAAAAACTGTCGTGCATTGGTAAGCCAAATGGTATCACCAGAAAACTCATAATGGCCATACCGCAGTGCGGAATGCGTCTTCGGAATATCCTCCTCCCTGACCGCCTCAACTGGTGGTACCCGCATCTCAAGTTATCTTAGAAGAAACAACGGGAACCCTTCAACTGGTCAAACAGGTCATTCTATCCGTGGGCTAGGATACTTATTCTTAAACGTAGCCCGGATTCAACTTCGATAGTCAATACACAATCTCCAAGGCACCATTTCTTTTAAACAAAGAGGGCCGGTGCTACCCCACGACGAACACACTAGGGCGAACAAAGCCCTTCGAGGCAATTCCTGGAGCTGAACTTTCAACTCAACCAACTGCTGGACGCAAAACGGAAGGTGCCATAGAAATCGGCGCGTGCCGGGCACTAAATCAATAGAGAAACTCTTATCTCTCGTGAGTGGCAAACTAACAAGCTCTTCGGGAAAGACATCCGAATACTCACAAACCACCTCGGTAACACAATCTGGGTCTCATCACACTCACTGCTCTCGAGCTACATAGTAGACCCTAAGTCACTTTCGCCCTCAGCGAATCATACCCCCGGTGGCAAAACACTACCAACCCGGTCTCCCCAAAAATGGAACCACTCCCCGCTCAAGGTACATAAGTGACCCTCTGGCGGTACGCAATCGATATACCGTAGACGATAGCCAGTCCATACCCAAAATAACATCAAAACCCTTCATGGGCATGACAACAAACGGAAAAGGAAGCCTATAATCGGCGGACCTCTAATATCACAAACCTCAAACACTCATTTGTTCAGGATCAACTACCACCCAAAGGCGATACCACACAAATAGAGATGCTAACTGTGGCTAACTCCAAATTCCAAAACAAGATGCAAATGCAGCAGATACAAAAGAAATGAGATGCCACCCGTGTCTGATCAAACACACTAGCAACCGAGTTGCAAAGACAGAAAAAGTAACCTCTCTACTACTGATAGAGCTGGTACTAATCCTGGCGCGGTAACAGGCATACACGCGCCCCGTAGCTCCTGGTTACCTGCTCACCTCTGGAGCAAAAGACTACTAGCCAGACTGGGATGACGAAGCTCCCGGATTGGCCCTTCGAGGCCTGCAACAGACTGAGCTGGCTGAAACCCTCTGCGTCTGCCTAGAACCAGACGCTCCGAGTGGCACTCAACTGCGGCAAAAACCTCTTTCAGGTGCCCAGGCTGTCCACACTGATACAAGACAGGCTGCCTCCCTGCCCAACTCTGACTCTGGCGGTCTAGCTGAAGAGAAGCAGCTCTCTGACCCCACACCCTTCTGCGGGCAAACAGAAACCTTGTGACCCAACTGGCCACACTTTACAGGTGAAATCCCCCTGACCAACCTCTCCCGAGGCCTGCACTTCGGCACTTGGAAAAGGTCGATCTAGTAACACCACCCTACGACTGCTGAGGTTAGAACCCCTCTGCTCTGCCATCTCCCTAACCATCTGGCTCCCTTGGAGCCTCTCTGCCCTCATCCGCTCCTATGCTGCATATGAGTCTCCATATGAGCTGCAGTGTCCACTAGGTGTCTATACTCCCGGATGTAGACACCAACCCTCAACTTGAGGCCTTCCGCCTCACTTCCCGCTCAAACTCATAGAACGGCGTTCTCGCACGCCACTAGTTTCGGTGCGAACCTGGACAGATAGTAAGTAGCCGTCAACCAGCACTGACAAGCCATGCTGATTAAGCCGTCTAAACTGATCCCTCAGCTTTTCCTAGCTGCTGTAACAAAAACTCTGCCTGAAAAGCATTTTATAACGCCTCCCAAGTACACCAACACGAGCCTTCCTCATACTTATTCCACCATTGACCACCATGCTTCCCTTCAGTTGGAAGGAATGCCCAAGGTCCATTTCAGTGCTCGTCCCTCGATGCCAAGCATGCTCAAACGTCTTACTCATTTGCTCTAGCCACTCAATGCAGCCTTCCAGTGGCTCTTTCCGAATCCCCTGACAAACTCATGCCGGATTAAGACCGGAAAACTCCCTCTTCAGAAAGAAGCCCTACCTCAGCTTGCCTGAATTCCCCAGCTCTAAGAATACCCAAAGCTCCTGCTATCATCCTGGCCAAGGCATCCCATCAGCTGCTTGACCCACTGGCTCGGTCACATTGGCTTAACCAACTCCCTCCTGTATGCCCGGAATCTCACCCTGTAACGGTACTTCTCTGCCCTCGCAGGTCTCACGCCTAGCACCGTCTTCCTCGTCCTGACATCCTAAATAAGGTAAAAAACATGACGTTAGCACATTCACAAATGTGCCGAACTAAACACTCAAAACGTCCTAATGCATGGACAACTGTAATCACTCCACATAGAGCACATAAACACATAAAGCAACTTACGAATTTCATGTTCCGGATAATTGATAGTCCCGAGGCGTTACTAGAGTTCCCGGTTAGAAACAGCATTGATAAGTCTTTTTCAACAAGCTTCCCATAAAAAATAAAAATAAGAAACCCAAGGATCCAATCAATCATCCTAGAAATTAAATCCCTACACATAGTCACATAACATGTTATCAAAAGTAACACATAGCATATGATACTAACATTAAGTCTCTATCAAGAGAGACAAACCCATTTGTGAAACTAAATCACTTATACCTCAAAGTATTCGAGAACCGGTGCGCTCCAGAAATACCAAAGTTTGTAACGCCTCATAAATAATAACATTAAACCCCATTCAAATAAGGACATGCAATTGATAATGTAAAAAGTTCCTCCTTCTTCCATATATCAAATTTGTTATTATTTTGAGGGCGTTACAAAGTGGATATTGAGCCGCTGGAGTTTGACTCTGAAGATTAATTTGGGCGACACCTATTTTTGCTTTAGGAGTTTTCGAATGTATTTTTACAGCTTTTTGTTTGGTAATTTTCATATGTAAAATGGCTTCCATTTGTGCCCAATTTCCTAATGAAAATTTCCTTTTTTGGCTTGATATTATCTGTGGTAAATTTGTCATTCATGAATGATATTGCTTTCAATTGTAAAATTGATAAGTATCGATCGGCACTGGGTTTAAATACTTAGCCGATTAGATTAATAAATCTGCCCTTGCCCCAGCTAGTGCATGAGCTTCATAAAGCCGATTAGGACTAGCTCATGGAATGGCTGAGGCATAAATCGATCGGCATTAGGTGTAGATACTTGGCCGATTAGATTAATAAATCTATCTTTGCCCCAACCAGTGCATGAGCTTCATAAATCCGATTAGGAATAGCTCATGGAATGGTTGAGTTATGAATTGATCGGCAGTGGGTTTAGATACTTGACCGATCAGATTAACAAATCTGCCGTTGCCCCAGCCAGTGCATGAGCTTCATAAAGCCGATTAGGACTAGTTCATGGAATGACTGAGGCATGAATCGATCGGCATTGGGTTTAGATATTTGGCTGATCAAATTAATAAATCTGCCATTGCCCTAGCCAGTGCATGAGCTTCATAAAGCCGATTAAGACTAGCTCATGGAATGGCTGAGGCATAAATCGATCGGCATTAGGTTTAGATACTTGGCCGATCAGATTAATAAATTTGCCTTTGCCCCAGCCAGTGCATAAGCTTCATAAAGCCGATTAGGACTAGTTCATGGAATGATCCGATCGGCGTCCGGCTTTTGGCATTTGGCATTAAAGATGTCACCTCGGGAGCGTTGCATACATTAAGAATAAATGGGGTGAGCTCACGCCAGTGATTCCATTTATTCTTATTTATACTTAATTTAAACTAGCTTGGGGTAAGTGCAAATGTCAAATAGACTATTCTTCAACAGTAAAGGAGAAGGATGAACATTAGTGGAGCTAGACACTGCAATGAATCGCAGCGGCGAGCTTACACGCATGGGAAGAAGGATGTCCAAGGAACGAGAAAAACGTCAGCCCCCAAGTCGTCGAAGCAGATCACCCCGGAAAGAAAAACAGCAACAGGGAAGCTCCTTGCGACCGCGACCGAGGAACGAGCCAGACGCGGCACCACGACCATTGAGTTTTGCAGTTTTTGTGGGGAATAAACCGATGACGGAGGTGGATTCCATCATTAAGGATCCGGGCGTGGCGGTCTAGTTTGCTCGACAGATCTTTCCACCAGAAGTCTAGCAATCGATTGTTGGACGACAAGATTTCGAAGTATTTCGAGAAGGTATCCATGGGCGGTGAAGGGGCTGTACACCGCTTATGAAGTCGGCATGCGCTTGCGCGCCACGCAACGAGAAATAGAGAAGAAGAACGAAAGAATCCGCAATTTGGGGGCTTGAGCGGAGAAGGCCGAGCGTGAGCTCACGTAGCTTAGGAAGGCTCAAACCACCGAGCCGCGTGCGGTGGGTCAATCCAACCCAATCGTGGAGAAGAGGGTGGCGCAACGGCTGTTGAGTCACATCATTGTCGACCGAGATACGGCAAGCATGTTCGCCGTAGAGAATGCGAGGACCATGGGTTACGAACAAGGCTTCCATGCGGGCCAGAAGGTTGGGATTGACAAAACCAAGGAGAAACTTGCGGAGGAGGTCTGCCGATGCGAGAACTGGGGGTTTAAACACAGTTGGATCGTGGCACTTTAGGCCGCGGAGACTCTCTGAGCAAAGGGTGTTGATTCGGCTTTGCCGCTGTACCAGCGTGATCATTTTCCCTTTTCTGCTTTTGAAGTCGAAAAGAGTGGCGATGAGGGAGACGACGGATAAAAACTATGTAAACACTCATTGTGATGCTCAAAACGTAGATTGCGTTAAAAACTATGTAATCATTGGCTGACTGAATAAAATGTTTTGTTTTCAATGTTCGTGTTTCTTTATAATTTTTGTTTGGCACACGTATGTTTACATGTTTTCTGCTTTATTTTATAAATGTTTGAATAAATGTGTTTTAGATGTTTGGATAGACATTGACCGTCTGGAGTTCATTTCAAATGTATATATGCCCTAATGTGCAAACAGTTTTTGCCGGCTCTCCATAACAGAGCGTTCTTTCTTAAATATTTATTCAGCATACGTGTTACACATGGCCCTGACCCTAAATCCGGAGGCTTTTTCGGCCCAAAGGCATCATGCGTCAATGATGCGCTGAATCCGGAGGCTTTATCGGCCCAAAGGCGTCATGTGCCGACGTGGCTCCGAATTCAGAGTCTATTTGGCCAATCATGATACCCACGAAGGGCGCTCCGAATTCGGAGGCTTTTTCGGCCCAAAGGCGTCATGCGCCAATGGGGCTCCGAATCTGGAGTCTTTTTGGCCAATTGTGATATCCACGAAGGGCGCTCCGAATCCGGAGGCTTTATCGGCCCAAAGACGTCATGCGCTGATGGGGCTCCGAATTCGGAGACTATCCAATCGTGATATCCACGAAGGGCGCTCCAAATCTGGGGGCTTTATCGACCCAAAGATGTCATGTGCTAATGGGGCTCCGAATTCGGAGTTTATTTGGCCAATCGTGATATCCACGAAGGGCGCTCCGAATCCGGAGGCTTTTTCGGCCCACGGGCATCATGCGTCGATGGGGCTCCGAATCTGGAGTCTATTTGGCCAATCGTGATATCCACGAAGGGCGCTCTGAATCCGGAGGCTTTTTCGGCCCAAGGGCATCATGCGCCGATGGGGCTCCGAATCCGGAGTCTGTTTGGCCAATCGTGATATCCACGAAGGGCGCTCCGAAACTGGAGGCTTTTTCGGCCCAAAGGCATCATGTGCCATTGGGGCTCCGAATCCGGAGTCTTTTTGGCCAATCGTGATATCCACGAAGGGCGCTTCGAATCCGAAGGCTTTTTCGGCCCAAAGGCGTCATGCACAGATGGGGCTCCGAATCCGGAGTCTATTTGGCCAATCGTGATATCCGTGAATGGCGCTCCGAATCTGGAGGCTTGTTTGGCTCAAAGGCGTCATGCGCCAATGCGGCTCCGAATTCAGAGTCTATTTGGCCAATCGTGATATCCACGAAGGGCGCTCCGAATCCGGAGGCTTTTTCTGCCCAAAGGCATCATGTGCCGATGGGGCTCCGAATCCGGAGTCTTTTTGGCCAATTGTGATATCCACGAAGGGCGCTCCGAATCCGGAGGCTATTTGTCGGCCTAAAATAATTTTGAACTGGACTTCGCGGTAAGTAAACAGAAAGCTTTTCATTACTCAATCGGAAAGTGTACATGGTGAATCATTCCCTACAGGTCGGGTTTAATGATAGAATTTGCGCAAGTGCGTTGAATTCCAAGGTCGTGGCAGACTCCTTCTTGACATGTCTTTGAGCCGATATGCCTCTACTCCTGCGATCAAATCAATCTGATAGGGGCCGTCCCAATTTGGACCCAATTTTCTGTTCGCCGGCTTCTTGGCAGCTGGAAGTACCTTCTTTAGGACCAACTCTCCTGGTGTGTAGCGGCGCAGCTGAACACGTTGATTATAAGACTTGGCAAGCTGCTGCTGGTATCGCGCCATGGACGCAAGGGTACGGTCTCTTCATTCTTCGATCAGAATCAAATCCAAAGCCAGCATCATGTCGTTTTGGCCCAAATCAAAAACTTGCGATTTCAGGGTTGGGTGGCTGATTTCCGGGGGTATGATGGCTTGGGTTCCAAAGCATAGGGCGAACGGCATTTCCCTAGTGGATCACCTCGGCGTAGTTCGATGAGCCCACAGTACACTTGGCAACTCTTCGACCCATTTGCCTTTAGCTTTCTCCAACCTCTTCTTGATGCCATCCAAGATGGATTTGTTAGAGGCCTTGGCTTGACCATTGCTTTGTGGGTAAGCTGGAGTAGAAAAGTAAGACCGGATACCATACTTGCTACACAGCTCTCGGTAGACGCCACAATCAAACTGGGTACCGTTGTCTGAAATAAGAGCTCTTGGAATGCCCGAATTGCGTTTTGATATTTCTCCATACAAAGCGCTTAACATCAGCATCTCGAATGTGCGTTAATGCCTCCGTTTCGACCCATTTTGTGAAGTAATCTGTCGCGATGATCAAGTATCACTTGTTCCCTGGGGCCTTCGGCAATGGTCCCACGATATCAAGTCCCCACTGGGCGAACGGCCAGGGACTGGTAATGGAGTTTAACTTTTCAGCGGGCAGGTGGGTTAACGGGGAGAACTTCTGGCATTGTTCACATTTCTTCACATAGCATTCGACATCAGCTCTCATTGTCGGCCAGTAATACCCCTGTGTTATAGCTCTATGGGCCAAAGAGCGCCCACCAGAATAGGCACCACAACTGCCTTAATGTATTTCAGTAAGAAGCTCTTCGACTTTGTCAGGGTGCACGCATTCCAAATATGGACCAGAGAGGGATTTTTTATAAAGCCTTCCTTGCGGATCCAAGTAGTATTGCAGGGCTTTGTTTCGCAGCTTGTGCACTTCTTTCTTGTCCTCTGGGAGCTGTTCGGAAGACAAGAATGCAGCAATGGGATCTATCCAACTCGGTCCAGATTCTATAACATTGACCTAGACTTCCTTCGAAGGGCCAATGCTCGGCTTTAGGATGAAACCTACTTCGATGGTCCGTTTAATTTCTGAGTTAATGGCGGAGGCTAGGCAGGCAAGGGCATCTGCATGTGTGTTCTGATCACGTGTTATCTAGTTCAATTCATGATGGTCAAATTTTGCCAGCAAGGAGTTAGTGGTTTTCATGTAAGCCTCCATACGGTCGTTTCTTGCCGCGTACTCTCCCTTTAGCTGATTGATCACCAGTTTTGAATCGCAAAATACAAGCAAGCGCCGAGCACCCAGAAGATGTACATCCCGTAAACCGGCTAGAAGGGCTTCGTATTCGGCTTCGTTATTTGACGCTTTGAAGCCGAGCTTGACGACCTGCTCAATTATTGCGCCATCGGGAGCCATGATCACAACTCCGGCTTCGCCGCCCCGCTGATTGGATGATCTATCACAGTACAACTACCAGATGTCCCCAACATAAATTCTCCAGTTCAGCTCCGGTCGAATTTCATTAGTCTTGAAATCGGCAAGACCCCCAGTGAATTCGGCAACAAAATCGGCTAGCACCTGTCCCTTGATTGAGGTTCCCGATAAAAACTGAATTTCGTACAGGCCGAGTTCAAGAGCCCACTTTGAAACACGTCCTGATGCTTCTGCACTTCGTAGTATTGATTGGAGGGGATAATCTGTTAGCACCCCAATGCTGTCCTTGGAAGTAATGCATTAGTTTTTTGTCGCCATGACTAGGGTTAGGATGAGTTTTTCCAGCGGAAGGTAGCGTGTTTCGGCGTCAACCATTGCCTTGCTCACATAGTACACTGGCCGCTGCTCCCCCAGCTCTTCCTTTATCAGTACGGCGCTGACGACCTTATCGAAAACTGCCAGATACAAAATGAGCGGGTCACCAGTAGTAGGTGTTGTCAAGAGTGGTACTGAGCGGAGGTAAGTCTTGAGGCTGTTGAAAGCGGCTTCGCATTCAGCGGACCATTCAAAAGCCTTGCCCTACCGTAGTGTATGGGAGAATTGTCGACAGCGATTTGTAGACCGACTAATGAACCTGTTGAGTGCGGTGGCCATCCCCATCAACTTTTGAACCTTTTTTTACTGAACGAGGGGAGCTGAGTTCCAAGATTACTGTGATTTACCTCGGGTTGGCCTCGATTCCCTGGTGGTTGACAATGTAACCCAAGAACTTGTCGGAACCGATCCCAAACGCACATTTGGAAGCATTCAGCTTCATTTTGTATTTGCGTAAGATGCCAAACGTCTCTTCTAGATCGGCTAGATGGATTTTCTCTTCTCTGGACTTGACCACCATGTCATCAATGTACACTTCCATAGTGTGGCCGAGTTGCTCCTTGAATATAGCCGTGACCAGTCTTTGGTAAGTTGCCCCTGCATTCTTCAGCCCAAAAGGCATAACGTTATAGCAGTAGGTTCCTCTTGGAGTGAGGAATGCAGTTTTTTCTTGGTCCTCAGGATACATGGCGATCTGATGGTAGCCTTTGTAGGCATCGAAGAAGCTCATACGCTGGTGGCGTGCCGTCGCATCTACAAGTTGGTCAATTCTGGGTAGGGAAAAACAATCCTTGGGGCAGGCTTTGTTTAGGTCCGTGAAATCGACGCACACTCGCCAAGTCCCATTTTTCTTCTTCACAACCACTGTATTAGAGAGCCATGTAGGGTAGGTCACTTCTCTGATTGCCCTGGCGTCAAGTAGCCGGTTAACCTCCTCAACAACGACGGCAGTGTGCTCTGCGACTGACCGCCGGCTTTTCTGTATAATCAGCTGGCATTTAGGGTCAACATTCAAACGGTGCTGTGAAACGGGTGGATCTATAGTCGGCATCCCGCATGGAGTCCACGCAAAGACGTCAAGGTTGCTAAGCAGGAAAGAGATTAGCTGCTGTCTATCGGCTTGACTCAAGGAGGCGCCGACTATGAAGAACTTCTCTGGGCTTCCGTCAATTTCCACTCGGTCTAGGCCTTCTGTGGCCTTTTCACTTGGAAGCTGCCCAACATCGTCGAGGCTTTTCCAATCCGGCACCTTAATGGAATTTACTTGCAACTCCTTCGCCGTCTTTCCAACGAGGAGATAACATGCTTGTGCTGATTTCTGGGAGCTGCAGATTTGCTCAATGCCGCGTTCCGTCGAGAAGCGTAGTAGCTGATGATACGTACTCGACATGGCCTGCATGGTGTACAACCAAGTTCGCCCCATAATGAGATTGTATGGCGATGGGAGCTTGACGACCAAGAATTCTACATCCACTGTTCGGGAGCCCGCTCGAACAGGTAGTGTGATTTTCCCCAACGGGTACTCTGGATTGGTGTTGAAGCCGAATAGTGGATAAGGAGCTAGAGAGAGATCTGATTTAGAGAAGCCGAGTTTGGTGAATGTCTTGTAGTACATGACCTCCGATGTGCTCCCCGGATCAATGAGTACGCGCTCAACTATGAATCGGTTTACGCGTAACTCAATTACTAAGGAATCAATGTGGGGCAGTGTCACTCTGGCCAAATCTAAATCATCAAAAATAATGCATGCGGCTTCATAGGGCCGTTTAGCCGGGGTAAGTTGATTTTGAGGGTCGGGATTCAACTGAATCGTATGCACCGCCGATGACATTGGCAGGCTATATATCATGTGGATCACGCTGAGCGGAGGTGAATCCTGTCTTAAGGCTATTGCTTTGGTTGGGTTGCCTTTTCGGACGTACTATTGTAGGCGGCCATCTTGTACCAATCCCTCCAGGTGATCCTTCAGTTCATAACAACTCTCAGTATCATGGCCATGGTCCTTGTGATACTCACACCGTCTATCCCGTCTTCTCATGTCGGGAGGTCCCACCATTTTCAAAGGCCACTTGATGAACGGAAGGTATTGGGTTTTGGACATAACCACACTGATCAACTCTCTCAACTTCGTATATTTCTTGTCGGCGCGCCTCATGCGCTTGCTGTCAACTTGCAATTGTTCACTTTCTCGGTGGGAGCAGTGGTCGCTTGATTGGCGAGAATCCCATCTCTTGTCCTGTTTGGCCGGATGCCGTGGTTCAGGGCTCTAAGGTGGTACAAAATTTATTGGCTAAGCAATTTCAGGAGTTGTCTTGTTGGTCGTGTTTCCGGCTTTAACCTACAAACCGTCATCTTCCACTTTGCAGTATTCTTCAACTTTCTTCATCAGCAACCAGACCGTCTTGGGGGGTCTTCTAGTCAAAGAACTGAGGAGAGCACTATCAGGATGCAAACCCATTTTGAAGGCGGTGATGGCCATGGAGTCATTGCGTCATCAACAAGATTAAAGCACACACAATAGCGCGCCGAATACGCTCTTAGTGTTTCTCCTAGCTGGATCTGTATTGCCCAGAGAGAGTCGGCTTGTTTCGGCTGGACCTCGTTGGTGATGAATCTAGCCCTGAAAGATTTCTTTAATTGGTGAAAGCTTTTGATCGAAGCCGGCTCCAGTTTATAATACCACCTGACAGCTAATGGTCCCAAACTGCTGGGAAATATTCGGTACATAAGGGCCTCGTCGTCTACATGCAATGCCATGGCTTGCTTGTAGTGACAGATGTGATCGATGGGGTCTGATTTTCCATCATAGAGAGTGAACGACGGAGCTTTGAACTTTTTGGGCAGAACCGCCCTGGCGATCCGTCGTACAAAGGGATCATGCTGGTCTTCTTCATCCGAGCTGTTTCTTCTGCACTTATGTCGTACACGAGGACTCTCTTCAGAGGAACTGAAAGTTTGAGATCATCCCTTCTTCTTGGGCTCCGGGGATAATGATTCGAAGTCGCTATCAGTATCTTGTTGTCGGGCTCGAGATCGTCGACCACCTGCCTTCACAAGTCGTTCCGGATCTTGGCATACAGCTTGTTTGGACTTCGCCACTTCCAAGGCCAAATCCTGATGGAGACATTCGTTCTCAGTAACCATATTCTCCAACCTCTGTTCATTTTTCTTTGCTTGTTCCATGATCGCTTGCATTGCCTCATGCTCTGGAGTCGAGGGTGAGGCGAAGTTCAAAGCGCGTCTTGCGGGGATAGTCTCCGGTCCAAGCATGTTTGTTGGAGTGAGGTCGTCTCTCTGCGCGGTTTCATCGGTGACTATCGGAGGGTCTTCTGTTATGCCGGCCATGGATGTGCTTGAGTATTCCCACAGACGGCGCCAATTGTGGAGAAGTGGTTTGGAAATACTCTTATGATCCTGGGGGACGCTAGTGATCCTCTGCTAGACACCTGAAAAGAAATAAACACTTCGGTCGGGGGTGTCGGAATTAGCACTCCGACGGGAAAGTTAGTCTCTGCACTCAGGATTACTTGTATTCTAAGTTAAGCACAATAGTTCTCACATACCTCTTCCTGGCTGATGTTCTTCTATTTATATCTTTTCTTTCTTGGGCCTCGGGACGGGTCCACTTTCAACTTGTTATTCAGCTTTAATTGTAACAAACCGTTTTTCACTTGGCCCGTTACTTGACCGGCTATTTGGGCCGAATAGGATAGGATTTGAGCGTGTGAGATGGCACCGAGTGCTATATATTTCGACCCTGAGTTCAATTATTCGGCATCTCTATAACTCCCAATATTCGGCCCTCACATCGCGTGTATTTAAGGTCCGACACTTTACAAACTCCATATGAATTGTGGAAGGGATTGAAACCTAATGTAAAATACTTCAAAACTTTTGGAAGTAAGTGTTACATTTTCAAAGATAGAGAGCCTTTGGGCAAATTTGACTCCCGAAGTGATGAAGGTATTTTTCTAGGGTATTCAACCACTAGTAGGGCTTTTCGAGTCTATAACCTGCGAACTTCTTCTTTAATGGAATCAATCAATGTGGTTATAAATGACATAGATCCCCCGACTCCAGCAACAAATGAGGATGACAATGGTGAGTCTCCAATCCTGGATACTGAACCACAAAGTCAAAGAGAAGCTAAGGTCCAAGCACAAGAAGTTGAGACAGCACCATCCTCACAGGTAAGTCAAAGTCCAAAGAGTGCACAAAGAGACATCACTCCTAATGTTTCTGTCACCGCAAGTCCTGAGTTCAAACCATCAGCAAGGGTGAAACTGAATCATCCAGCTCAACAGGTGATTGGAAGTGTATCAGATCGAATGAAAACTCGAAGACAAATTCGGGTTGAGGTATCATCTACGTGTTATGTTTCATTAATTGAACCTAAGAATTTTAAAGAGGCCTTGCTAGATGATAGTTGGGTTAATGCTATGCATGAAGAGTTAGGTCAATTTGAACGTAACAATGTTTGGACTCTAGTTCCCAGACCTAGAGACATGAATGTGATAGGTACCAAGTGGATCTTTAAAAATAAATCTAACGAGAATGGTATTGTGGTTAGAAATAAAGCCAGGTTGGTTACTCAAGGCTACACACAAGTAGAGGGTGTTGACTATGATGAGACGTTTGCCCCAGTTGCACGTCTCGAATCTATTCGTATTTTACTTGGTGTTGCATGTTTTCGTGGTTTCAAATTGTTTCAAATGGATGTAAAAAGTGCCTTTCTGAATGGGTACTTGAAAGAAGAGGCATATGTTGAGCAACAATGTCCAAATCATGTCTACAAGTTAGACAAGGCTTTGTATGGATTGAAACAAGCCCCTCGAGCTTGGTATGATAGACTTACTACATTTCTTCTTGATAATGACTTTCAAAGGGGTAGTGTAGAGAAGACTTTATTTGTGAAACATACCAAGTCTCATATTCTTGTTGCTCTAATTTATGTGGATGACATTATGTTTGGATCCACTGCTGATCATCTTGTGAAATATTCTGGTCCTCCGGTCCCTCAATCATTTGAACGAATCCTTTGGCAGCCCGGCTCCCGTTGACCGCCACGAAGCATTGCTTGGACATGACCTGATCACCCCAAATCTCCTCGATTGCCCCCATAGCCGAGGGGAATCTCATCACCTGGTGGTAGGTCGATGCTACGGCTTGCATGGCGCGAAGCCATCCTCTTCCAAGGATAAGGTTGTACGTCGAAGGCACCT
>NW_021026018.1:285239-296764 GCF_004153795.1 Camellia sinensis | reverse complement strand
TTCCTCTTAGTCTGATCATCTAACCCTACTTGAGGGGCGTAAGCGCTAATAATGTTCACTATATTCCCTCCAATAACTAATTTAACTAGCATAATCCTATCTCCTTTCCTAATGATCGCCACCACACTTTCCACAAGACCCTTGACCTCTGTCCCATACAACATAGCTGGTCTAATAGCCGTTCTATAAAACTTACCTTTAAGTCTAGTTGGTATTCGTTTATCGCACAATACCCTAGACGCACTTCTCTACTTACACCATCCCGCCTTAATCCTATGGGCCACATCTGCATCAATCTCTCCCGCTGTTGTGATAATCGACCCTAAATAGCGAAAATGTTCACTCTTAGGCAGTTCTTGGTTCTCAATCTTCACTTCTCCTCTGCTTTCATTGTTACTGTTACTAAATTTACACTCCATGTACTCTGTCTTAGTTCTGCTTATCCGAAATCCTTTAGATTCAAGAGCTTTTCTCCAGATCTCCAACTTTGTGTTAACTCCTTCTCTAGTCTTATCCACTAACACAATATCGTCTGCAAAAAGCATACACCATGGCACGTCATCCTGAATATTTATCGTCAACTCGTCCATAACTAAAGCAAAAAGATAAGGACTTAAGGTAGATCCTTGGTGTAACCCTGCAGTGATAGGAAATTCATTTGTTTCTCCAGCTGGCGATCTAATAGTGGTCACCACCCCTTCATACATGTCCCTAATCACGTCAATGTAGCCTTTTGTCACCCCTTTCTTCTCTAACGCCTATCATATTATATCTCGGGGCACTCTGTCATATGCTTTCTCAAGGTCGATAAACACCATATGAATGTCTCTTTTCTTTTCTTTATACTTTTCTATTACTCTCCTCAAAAGATAGATCGCTTCCATTGTTGACCTACCAGGCATAAACCCAAATTGATTCTCTGACACCTCTGTTATGTCTCGCAATCGGCGTTCCATCACCCTTTCCCACACTTTCATTATATGACACATTAGCTTAATTCCTCTATAGTTGTTACAATTCTGGACATCATGTCACAACCCAAAATCGCCCCTAAAGTTTTGGACATGACCACTTCAGAAATAGACAAAAAAACCATTATACGTAACGCATGGGGCCTGAACGGAAGCACTTGATAACCAAAAATTCTATTCCATTGAGCTATTACTACTATTCCAGGATCACAACATCATATCAAATAAATAATATACAGGAAACATACACACATACATCGACTCAGCCCATAATTGGGCGTATGACAACATATTAACGAAAGATAATCAATGCATAAACCTCAAAAGCCTAACAACACTTTACAAAATGCACAGGCTTCAGTTAGTGCCTGGACACACCGAGGTTGACAAGAGGGAGACGAATCTTAAGGGTTAGGACTGGCCTCTCGGTTGATTACCTACAGAAACAGACAAAATACAAAATGAGTAAAACTCAGTGAATAATAGTACATAAATAGTGTAAGGTTTAACTTGAATAATAAAGCATAAAACTGCAGAGGCATATGATTGATTTCATTCTGTAATTATTCCAAAACAGCCATAGCTCCAGTTTTCTTAACAGAGTGGTTTTAAGCCCAGTATATACAGAACGGCCAAAGGTCTTCAGATACAAAACGGCCATAGGCCCAGAAATAACGGAACAGCCTTTCAGCCCAGAAATATATACAGAATAGCCTTTCGGCCCAGAAATATATACAGAACAGCCTTTCGGCCCAGAAATATACAGAACAGCCTTTCGGCCCAGAAATGTACAGAATAGCCTTTTGGTCCAGAAATGTATACAGAACAGCCTTCTGGCCCAGAAATATATACAGAACAACCTCTCGGCCCAGAAATATATAGAACAGCCTTTCGGCCCAGAAATATCTATGTATGGACTCAAGAGGTGGCTCCCACCAAGGTGTAGCACTTTGTTTCATACCAGAATATATCAGAACAGACTAACTTCAGGATCATATAGAACCTACACACATTCTTCCCTTTATTCACGTGAATTACCATAGATAATATCAGTTTAACAGAATGTTGCCGATAATTATTCGCAAAAGGTAAATATATTTTACAGAGTGAACGCTTCCAGAAATATGTAGATACTACAGTTCCGTAATGCATATACCTCCCATGTTCTTATCATGTTTCAATACTATTAACTAGCAGATAACATAATGCTCATATTCCTTATCCGTAGCAAACAAAACATTTAGTGCAATGATGCACTTAGATTTCTTCATGGTTCTTTGAAAGTCGGCATACTTGTCTCGTAATTAACAGAACCTTAACATTAACAATAATCTGAAGGTAAAGGTACCAGTATATTAGTAGGTCAGAACAATTATATCACAACATGAGTCACGTGACAATGTCGTTGACACTCAATTCCTTTCTATTAACTGGCTTCACCATTTAATGCTTTGTATCACATTTTGATATGGAATCATAGGTAATTTTTAGGATGGTACATTACTAACAACCATTAGTCATAACCAAAATACTGAGGAGGTTCAGAGTCATACCAATGCACACCCAAAATCTTGCAATGTTCCCACTGATTCCCAACATACGATTAACATAACTACTTGTGAAGAGCAGAACGTTAAACAAAAGAATTATTAATGGTAATCAAATGTGCGATTCCTGTAGTATTACTCACAGTATTATTGCGGAGCGGTGGTTCCTCTTGTGGTGTGTCCTACACACATAGATAACACATTAGTTTCTTTCTCATTTTAAACCATTTCTTGCATTATTACATTTCAATTACATGTACAATCATCAAAAAGTATCAAACACAAATTCCGAAAAGAGCTGAGGGTTAAGCACGTAAAACAGAGCGAACGGGATTTCCGACTTGGGCCGCACGTGCGGCTAAACCCTCTGCTCGTGCGGACATGTACCGCACGTGCGGTCCCCCTCCACCGCTCGAGCGGCCAAACTGCAGTACCCAAAATCAATTTTTCTTCTCTTGTCCGCACGTGCGGCCATGACCTCCGCACGTGCGGTGGTGACCCCTATTTTGGGACAACTCGGTTCTAACTCAAATTTCAACAACACCGAGTCATTTTACATGCAAACCAAGATGAAATTAAGGCAATATATTGACCCAACTTCACTATAACATGCATTATCATTTGAATATCACAAGGTAAACATGATTAAAAGCTTGATCAAGTCACTATTCTTATAATTTCCATCCTTGAATTCAAGTTCTCCATGTTCATAAAACACAACACATGACATAAACATAATTTCATGGGGTTTATTGAAGTATAAACATAATTAGGTGTCAAAGCAACCAATTGATGAGAACCCTCCTTAATCAAACATAAATCATACACAATTCTCCATTATAACCCTAGTAAGATACATATGAAACTAACAAACCTTTCTTCCCAATTGAAAGGAGAATTCTCATATACAATAGATTTAGCATACCTTGAACTTTAACAATTTCAAAGAGCCTTCTAATTTAACCCCAATTCCCTTCCTTGTTGACTTTGCCTTTGTTTCCTTTTTCTCTTCTTTCATTTTTTTTCTCTCCAGGAGATCTTTCAAGGTTTGATCAAGCTTAAGAGATATATAGGTTCATATATAAAAGTATATAGGACAAAATTCAATCGTTTAATCATTTCGAAATTGAAATTTCGTAAACATGCTTAATATTACTTAAAAATTATGCTGATCACAGATATATAATCACTTTCAGGTAATTAAGCCGTTAAGGCTTCCAATTTATGATTCAACCATTCGAGATGTAACAGATACTTTGCTTGTTAAACAGATAGACATCCGTAAACATGGATTTCACTTGCTTAACCTTAATTTCTCATGGGATTTTACAGTAAACATTTAAAAGCACAAAACGAGGACTGAAAATATATCAAAGAAAACATGTACGAGGGTCGAGTTATTACACTCTCCCCCCCCTTAAATAAGTTTGGTCCCTCAAACTTGTTTTACTATGTGACAGATTAGAACTCTGAGCCTCACATTATTGATGTTCACATTTCCCAGTTCGAATAATTCTTATCACAGTTAGTCCAAGGTTCTTAACATATTAAAAATCTCACGATTTGATCCAACTAGTTGTTTCGAGGTCTACGCAGGTATGCAAAAATACAGATAGCTACTTCATACATTTATTTCATAGAATCATGTGCCAAGTAAGATAAGATTACAAGAGTCCACTACAAAACATTTAAGGCAGAAAATCCTTAGTAGACAGGGTCGATAATTACAGTATTTCCCCTATGTCACTCTCAAACGCAGAACATACAATTCTTAAACATAGAAATATAGTAGATTTCATTTCTTTAGGTATAGAATTCATACATTCCACAACATACGTTAATTTCAATCACGATACGTTCTTTACTATGTTTATATCCAGATTGACCCGATATTATAGTTCATATGCAAATCTCATTACTCGGTAAGTTGTATCTCATTGTCATAGAAGTCAATTATGTAGTTAAATTCACATCGTATAATGCACAATAAGATTGGGTATTAAAGCCCACCAACAAGGTTTTGCCCATTTAATAAAGTGCACATCTTTCAACTGGCTTAAATAAGTCACGTAGGCATGTAGTCACTAGCTTCACAATTTATTCTTAGTGTTCCTGTATTCCCGAAAACATATCAAAATCACACCATTCTATTAGTTCAAAATCATATATACTAATTACTGACCAGAATAATACGGAGACGAATTCCAGTAACATTACTTTTAAGTACGATAACACATAGCGGACCATACTCCGAATCACTAATTACAATAATATTACAATAGACATTATACAGTTTTACACCCTCATACGGACATAGTACCATGGACACCTAGTCATACTGTCATAAATTCAAATCTGAGCAATAGATACAAATATGACAACCGTCGTTTCAAGTAAAGAGAACTATTCAAAGATAGAGTTATAAATCAAGTTTAGAACCGTATTCCAGTAGTCAAGCATAGTGGTGAAGCACCACATCCCCTCTTGTTAAGCAGTCTTTCTGGTTGCTATAAAAATACTTTGATTTTTTTTCCCCCCCACTACAGAGTTCTATTGTATGGAACATAAAATCAATTACATTGTTCCATATCCACGATTTAGAAATACAGTGGTCATTAAATCGTTCCTTAAACATCACAAACTAGTCATGCGGCTTAGCCCTGTAACATAAGCTGAGTATCTAGTTATTCCTCGCACGTTGATTCTATCGGATTCATAATGTCTATAAGTTCAACAGTATAACAGTAAAATGATTTAATCTTAGAATTCAGGATAAAAGTAGTTCAACATACTAGTAAATCAATGCGGACTTACACAAATCCGTATAAACATGCAAAAAGGAAGTAAATACCCGTTAACCCATCATGAATATAGAATATCCCCATAACCATTTGTTTCCGTCAAAATTCACAGTACCATGCAAATTAGCTTACTTTATAGCCTTTAAATACGAAGTAGAAATGAATAAATAGGTTACTAGATTCACACAAAATTATATCACGGAGATGACAATCTTAGATTCTTAATACACAGAGGCAAGATTCTCATTCTTGCAGTTACTTATTAGATTATCAATCATTCAGATTTGATGTCAATCGACAAGTCCCAATTACAAATTGCAGATTATACATAGACAGAACAGATTACAGATTACGGATTTCAGATTTCAGATTACAGAGGTCAGAATACGGAGTACAGTACAGAGTACAGATTCCCACAATCAAATCCCAATTACGCATAAACCATACTCATTAGGCACCATCAATACTGTCCTATCAGAAGTCGTCGATAATTTCCTTAGTTCACGAAATCATATTGTTTCAAGGTCACTAACCAATTCCTCAACATAACTTATCTATCTAACCCGACAACAAAACAAGGAAAAACAAAATCACAATTAATTGATTCATTTCCACAATTTTAAGGGGATCACTATGTGTATGACTTCTTTTTCTCATAGTTCCAATTAGTAGTCGAAATAGTCAAACACAGGAATTTCGTAAAATCACGGATCAAGACATGGTTATGGCAAAGAAGACATAACTATATCAGATAAGTTAGAATAACTCATATATCATCTCCTTTGATTTTGAAATTAAACAAATGCTAAAAGCCCAACCATATTATCATTATTTCCACAGCTAACCATAAACTGATAATACAAGTTTCATTTAATTCTTATCGATCAGCTCAAATCCTTACCACGCTTCCGCAGTGCAATATTCACATTTGCATGTCTTGCATTTTCACCAGCCTAGATAAGATAAACAGAGGCAATAAAAGGATATACAACAGACATAGATTGTAGTCATCAGAGTTAGCAGGTAGAACATTTAACGTTGCCACCAATTTCTTTCATATGCAATAAGGATATCATGCATGATGCCTAAGTCTTTTCTAGACATCGTAAAGCTCAATGGATTCGTGTGTGAGGTAGCAACTCGTGCTCTGATACCACCTGTCACAACCCAAAATCGCCCCTAAAGTTTTGGACATGACCACTTCAGAAATAGACAAAAAAACCATTATACGTAACGCATGGGGCCTGAACGGAAGCACTTGATAACCAAAAATTCTATTCCATTGAGCTATTACTACTATTCCAGGATCACAACATCATATCAAATAAATAATATACAGGAAACATACACACATACATCGACTCAGCCCATAATTGGGCGTATGACAACATATTAACGAAAGATAATCAATGCATAAACCTCAAAAGCCTAACAACACTTTACAAAATGCACAGGCTTCAGTTAGTGCCTGGACACACCGAGGTTGACAAGAGGGAGACGAATCTTAAGGGTTAGGACTGGCCTCTCGGTTGATTACCTACAGAAACAGACAAAATACAGAATGAGTAAAACTCAGTGAATAATAGTACATAAATAGTGTAAGGTTTAACTTGAATAATAAAGCATAAAACTGCAGAGGCATATGATTGATTTCATTCTGTAATTATTCCAAAACAGCCATAGCTCCAGTTTTCTTAACAGAGTGGTTTTAAGCCCAGTATATACAGAATGGCCAAAGGTCTTCAGATACAAAACGGCCATAGGCCCAGAAATAACGGAACAGTCTTTCAGCCTAGAAATATATACAGAACAGCCTTTCGGCCCAGAAATATATACAGAACAGCCTTTCGGCCCAGAAATATACAGAACAGCCTTTCGGCCCAGAAATGTACAGAACAACCTTTTGGCCCAGAAATATATACAGAACAGCCTTCTGGCCCAGAAATATATACAGAACAGCCTCTCAGCCCAGAAATATATAGAATAGCCTTTCGGCCCAGAAATATCTATGTATGGACTCAAGAGGTGGCTCCCACCAAGGCGTAGCACTTTGTTCCATACCAGAATATATCAGAACATATTAACTTCAGGATCATATAGAACCTACACACATTCTTCCCTTTATTCATGTGAATTACCATAGATAATATCAGTTTAACAGAATGTTGCCGATAATTATTCGCAAAAAGGTAAATATATTTTACAGAGTGAACGCTTCCAGAAATATGTAGATACTACAGTTCCGTAATGCATATACCTCCCATATGCTTATCATGTTTCAATACTATTAACTAGCAGATAACATAATGCTCATATTCCTTATCCGTAGCAAACAAAACATTTAGTTCAATGATGCACTTAGATTTCTTCATGGTTCTTTGAAAGTCGGCATACTTGTCTCGTAATTAACAGAACCTTAACATTAACAATAATCTGAAGGTAAAGGTACCAGTATATCAGTAGGTCAGAACAATTATATCACAACATGAGTCACGTAACAATGTCGTTGATACTCAATTCCTTTCTATTAACTGGCTTCACCGTTTAATACTTCGTATCACATTTTGATACGGAATCATAGGTAATTTTTAGGATGGTACATTACTAACAACCATTAGTCATAACCAAAATACTGAGGAGGTTCAGAGTCATACCAATGCACACCCAAAATCTTGCAATGTTCCCACTGATTCCCAACATACGATTAACATAACTACTTGTGAAGAGCAGAACGTTAAACAAAAGAATTATTAATGGTAATCAAATGTGCGATTCCTGTACTATTACTCACAGTATTATTGCGGAGCGGTGGTTCCTCTTGTGGTGTGTCCTACATACATAGATAACACATTAGTTTCTTTCTCATTTTAAACCATTTCTTGCATTATTACATTTCAATTACATGTACAATCATCAAAAAGTATCAAACACAAATTCCGAAAAGAGCTGAGGGTTAAGCATGTAAAACAGAGCGAACAAGATTTCCGACCTGGGCCGCACGCGCGGTCCCCCTCCACCGCTCGAGCGGCCAAACTGCAGTACCCAAAATCAAATTTTCTTCTCTTGTCCGCACGTGCGGCCATGACCTCCGCACGTGCGGTGGTGACCCCTGTTTTGGGGCAGCTCGGTTCCAACTCAAATTTCAACAACACCGAGTCATTTTACATGCAAACCAAGATGAAATTAAGGCAATATATTGACCCAACTTCACTATAACATGCATTATCATTTGAATATCACAAGGTAAACATGATTAAAAGCTTGATCAAGTCACTATTCTTATAATTTCCATCCTTTAATTCAAGTTCTCCATGTTCATAAAACACAACACATGACATAAACATAATTTCATGGGTTTTATTGAAGTATAAACATAATTAGGTGTCAAAGCAACCAATTGATGAGAACCCTCCTTAATCAAACATAAATCATACACAATTCTCCATTATAACCCTAGTAAGATACATATGAAACTAACAAACCTTTCTTCCCAATTGAAAGGAGAATTCTCATATACAGTAGATTTAACATACCTTGAGCTTTAACAATTTCAAAGAGCCTTCTAATTTAACCCCAATTCCCTTCCTTGTTGACTTTGCCTTTGTTTCCTTTTTCTCTTCTTTCGTTTTTTTTTCTCTCCAGGAGATCTTTCAAGGTTTGATCAAGCTTAAGAGATATATAGGTTCATATATAAAAGCATATAGGACAAAATTCAATCGTTTAATCATTCCGAAATTGAAATTTCGTAAACATGCTTAATATTATTTAAAAATTATGCTGATCACAGATATATAATCACTTTCAGGTAATTAAGCCGTTAAGGCTTCCAATTTCTGATTCAGCCATTCGAGATGTAACAGATACTTTGCTTGTTAAATAGATAGACATCCGCAAACATGGATTTCACTTGCTTAACCTTAATTTCTCATGGGATTTTACAGTAAACATTTAAAAGCACAAAATGAGGACTGAAAATATATCAAAGAAAACATGTATGAGGGTCGGGTTATTACACATCACCTTTATTCTTATAGATTGGCACTAAAATACTCTTCCGTCACTTATCTGGCATGTTCCTAGTCAACAAAATTTTGCTAAACAACCTAGTCAACCAAGCAACTCCCTTTTTACCCAAACACTTCCAAGCTTCAATAGGTATAGGGCTGGGCATAGGGTCATCCGAACCGCCCAAACCGCCCTACCCGATCCGAACCGCGCATGTATGGGCGGTTTCGCAAACACATTAGGGTAGGGTGCGGTTTGGATTTTATGTAAATTTCGGGTTGCGGGCGAGTCGCGGGTTTGACCCGCACCCGCTCAACCCGCCCGCATAAAACCTTTTTCTTTTTTTTTTTTAAATCTGATCTGACCGTTCAAAATAACCTCTTTTTTGCCCTTTTAAATCTGATCGTCCAAAACAAAGAAAACCCTGACCTAATCAAACTCACTCTCTCATTACTCATCAGAACTGTATCTCCTCTTTTCCTCTCGGTCTCTCTCTCACTTTCACTCGCGATTTTCATCTGTGCACTCAGCGATCGAATCTCTCTCTCACAAGATCGACCGATCGATCGTTAGCTCGGTGTTGAGCAGATTAGACCGGTTTATCGTCTAGGGGCAGCTTTCCGAGTTCGGTCTAAAAAACTAAGAAAGCTGGTTTAGCCCCAAGGCCTAAATCGGTTGTAGTGTGAATAGAGTTACTTCGGTTAAGCCTCTAGGGGCGGCTTTCCGAGTTCGGTTTAAGAACGAAGAAAACCGGCTTGGCCCCGAAAGCTTAGCTCGGTTATAGACCGAAGTACCTAGTTCGGTATGTGCAAGCTTGTTCGGTGATCTTATCTCGGCTAGAGTGGTTCAGAAGAAACTACTGATATTCCTACAAGTTCTAGTTCGGTTATTTTCTGAATCTATCTACATACATAACACAAACAGTATCCTAGTCCGGTTGCTAGGTGATTTTGGATCTAAGACTACTTTCCTACAAAATAGTTAATTCACACATGAGTTCTACTGGTTTTTTCGTAAAAATACAGAAGCATAGCAAAAATGGAAGAAATGTTTCGCAAAAGCATGGAAAGCAACATAAGCGAAAACAGAAGAAGAGAATGGATTTACTTACCAGATTGAAGAAGGAACTACAGATGGAACGGTCACAGCAAACGAAGAAACACGAGCTTGAAAATAGTTTAAAAAGCAAAGGCTCAGAGAGAGAAGATGAACAGCAATAGAGTGAGTAAGTCGAAAAATGAAAGGGACTGTCCTGTGTAAAAGCAGAAAGGGCGGGAACTGTTTCAAAATCACGAAACACGAAGACGGCGTGACAGCCGTCCTTAGCCAATCAGAGCCTGCCACGTGTCACTGGAATGGGAAGCGTTACAGACACTATGATTGAAGAGACGTTTTTGACCGGACAAAACAGGGCACGGAGTAAAATTAGCTCGGCCGAAAAATTCGAGGGTTTTTACAAACCGCATAGATGCGGGCGGGTCCAAACCGAACCGCAAACCGTCCTAAACCGAACCGCGGACACCCCTAAATAGGTATATCATCAGGTCCTAAAGCCTTATTTGATTTCATCTTCTTAAGTGCAATCTCCACTTCAAAGTTCCTAATCCTGCGATTGAACTTGAGAGGGTAATTTTTGGAAAAAATTGGGCCGAGCTGCGAGTTGGGCATTGAGGCCCAAAACGCGAAGGACTAAGTAAGAAGGCCGCAATAGATACTCCGGCCCAGAAGGGCAAAGTTACTCCAGCCTTGGGAAGACAAAGTTACTTCGACCCAAGGAAGTGAAATTACTCCGGCTCAAGAAGAGATAGTAACTTCGGCCCAAAGAAGAGTAAAACTACTCCGGTCCAGAGACAACTCGGAGTAGGGCCGGTCTTAGAGTTAGTCCGGTCGCAGTATGTTCTGAGAAGGCCGGTTTCGGAGTCAGTCCGGTCGTGACTTGCAATGGTTAGGTCGGTCAGAACTTGTTACTTGGAAGTTTGATCTAAGTACGTCAAGGTTGAACAGAACAGCCGAAGTAATGAGTTGGAGGAGAAGACCGAGCTAAGGATAGTTCGGCCCTCTGTGGCTCGGTATAGCCAATTTTACTTCGGTCAAAGTTCCCAGAGACCCAAAAGAAATCATCATCATTAAGATCTTTGTCCGGAGTATGCTTAATTATCTTCTCTCGGCGGCGGCGAATCCTAAGGTAATAGACCCACCCA
>NW_021026018.1:236175-260962 GCF_004153795.1 Camellia sinensis | reverse complement strand
CTTTTTTAATTCATTTATAAAAATTTCAAAATTGTATAACTTTTGATCTAGATCTTTTTTCTATTTATAAAAATTGAAATTTTATGAATTGTTTCATCAAAATCTGTAAAACATGATCCATGATAAATATAAAATTTCAAAAAGAAAAGGTTAACGAAATTTTATTGAGATGAGACAGGTTGAAAAAATTTTGATTAGTCAGTGAAATTTTGGTCACTAAGTTAGACTAAGTCAATGAAATTTCTAAAGTTATAAATTTTACAAAAAAATTGAGATTTGAATAAAAGTTATTAAATTTTAAAATCACATCAACCACTGAAAAGAACACACCAGAGAGAAACGATGTTATGAGAAAAATTAGAATTTTTAAGATCATGAGGGCTTTTTGTACTATATATATGTTAAAGTGGTCATTATTATTTAAAGATTTAAAATCTCAAGAATTTTAACTACCAAGCAAATTATTGTTATCCTAAAATTCTTACACAAATTTGTAGAGAGATGTCATTTTAATTTCTCCTAAATTTTTCAGAAAAATTAAAATATAAAATATTATTCTTTCCTAAAATTGACTATGTCACACGGAAGAGTAATGTTATATATTAACATAATTTAAATTTCAAATTTTAATTAGTAATAATTTTGCATCTCAAAAGAGAAAAAATATACTTTAAATAAAAATATAACAATAATTGAAATTATTAATAAATAAAAACTTAAATTTAAAATCACCACTTGAACTGACTCACCTATATTTTTCGAGCCGTAAGTATGCAAACTAGCGGTGAGGCTAGTGATCTTGTTTTTAATGGCACCGATCTCACTTCCGACCCTGTGAACGTCTATCCATTCATTGAAGATGCAAGCAAATCTTTTAAGGGTGTTTCGGAAACCCTTTTTGTTCCTTTTTGATGAAACTTGGATGACATAAGTTTCGAGGATGTCTTCGGTTTCATAAGCAAGTTTTCTGATTTCCGCAACCCAGTTGCTGACCCTCGCATCTACAAGATTAGATTGTATTGCATAATCTGCGTCTTGTAAGAAGCATTGCATTCGATTCAACTCGACTCGGATTTGTTCAACTTGGTCGCTTACTCCGTATAAGAATTTTGCTTCTTCAGTTAACAAAGCTCCAAGTCTTTTGACAATGAAGGATGATAATGCAGTTCGTCCTGGGTGGATGGGCTGGGCTGGTCCAAGCTCCACAAGTTCCGATTCAGGCGGATGACTCCTCCAGATGACCTGCGAACAAGTCCAAAGGGGAACGGGGTAGTCCCCCAGTGAACCCTCCGGCGAGCAAATCAGTAAAGGAAGAAGGAAAATGTAGAGAGAGAGAGAGAGAGAGAGAGAGAGAGAGAGATAGAAAAACTTAACCTTCCTCTTGTCTTCCATTCTTGCTTATATCCTTTGGTAATCATTTCACTGTCTCTTGTGACGTGCCCCCTTCCGCCGAAAGCCTGTGCCGTAGCTTACCTTGTTCAGGGCCAGGGGGCTCTGTTCCGACGGGGAGGTGTTGTCGTAATAAATGCTGTGATGGGCTGCATTAATGGTGATGTGTTGTGGCAATAACTCTGCAGATCTTTGTCTGCTGATGTGGCCTGTATTCCACCTGCCATGTGCCCGAATGCCATTGGCCCTCCATGTCTAGATGGCTTCCAGCTGTCCTGGGCTTTGCCAATCGGGTTATGCTATGGGTCCTAAGCGATGGGTTTGGGGTGGTTTGCTGTGGGCCGTAAGCCTTGTGGGCCTATCCATGTCAGTAGTCCCCCATTTTCGAGTGCAGCTTTAGCCCAACGAAGGGAATAGTAATAAGGAAGAGAAGTGCGAACCGAGTGGAGAGGCCGACCGGTAGCCGTGCCGACCGCAAAGGTGACCGAGCGGGAGAAGCTGATCGTGAGGGTGGCCGAGGGGGAGGGATCGACCGTGAGGCGTGCCGACCGCGAGGGTGGCCGAGCGGGAGGGGTCAACCGTAAGGCGTGCCGACCGCGAGGGTGGCTGAGCGGGAGGGGTCGACCGTGAGGCGTGCCGACCAGGACGGCGCGGGGCTCAAAAAGATAAGGGGGGTGGTGCCATGGGATGATATGAAATGGAAAGGACAGGGTAAGGGGAGGGGACAGTGCATCGTGGCCATACACGTGGCAATATCGTGGGGAAGTGAAACGTTGGAGCAGAAATGAAACGATAGGTCACGAGGGGGGTTTTGAAAAGGCGATTTTTGCGGTTGATTTGAAAGGTTTTGAAACGGGCGAAAATTAATGTGGATCCATGGAATACGGGTAAACCATGGGTTTTTGGTATAATGCGTTTCACCTACCTTTTTACAAAAACTCAAAATACCCAAGTGTTAATTCCTTCATTGCGTACGACACACCTGTGAAACATTTTCTCAACTTCCTTGCTCCTGCGTCAGAAGGGATTCGTAAGCAAACCCTAGAAATGGCACAAGAAGAAGTGGTCGATGTGAGGGTGGACCCTCTGGGAGACGATGATGCAGAGGAGCTAGCAGTGCGATACAGGACAGAGACACGAGTGGTAGGGGTGGGGGAACCGGTGGAAAAATCGCAAGCGTCGGCCCTGATATTGGCCCCAAGGCCAATAAGCCAGGTAGAGCCGGATCAGTGGCACACGAAGGCTGACAAATCCACAATTACTGCGGCGGATTTGGAGGCGATCAGGGAAAGATACCAGATTCCGGCGGAGGTGGAGTTATTGCTGCCAACATCAAGGGAAAGGCCGTCTGATGCTAGGCAAGGGGAGTTTTCCCTTTATGAGGAGGCGCTAAAAGGTGGGCTGAGGTTGCCACTGCCCCAAGTGGTGGTTGACGTGCTAAACCGCCTGGAGGTAGCGCCGGGGCAATTGATGCCCAATGCATGGAAGATTTTGCTGGCCTGTGCGAGCGCGTGGCCCAAGGCGAATGGAGGGGAGGCCATGGCGGTAGACGAGTTCTTTTCCTGTTACAAGGCTTCGGGGCAGCAAGAGACGTGGGTCACCCTACAGACGGTGATGGGGAGGGGATTGGTGGCGGGGTTGCCGACATCGATCAAGGGGTGGCGGCCACAGTGGTTCTACGTGTCTGCTAATGGGGGACTGGGGGTGCGCACCATCTGGAAGGTGCCCACTAGGTCGATGAAATCGAGATTGGGGGCAGTGGCGGAAGAGAGGGTGAAGAGAGTGAAGGAGTGGAGGGAGAGAGAGAAGGCCAAATGGGACGAGCTTGTTCAGCCGTCCGCATTGTTTGAGGCGGGCCTGGGACCGTAGCCGAGGGGTGGGGACCTCGACCGAGCAGAATTGGAGGCGAGAAGAGAAGCTCAGGAGGTAGAGGATCAGGCTGTGCTGGCCAAGGCCACGAAGTTGAAGGAAGCGCGAGGAGACCGACCGCCTTAACCGATCGCGCGGGAGAGGATCCAACCGCGCCCAAGGCCGTTGGGGGGGAAAGACTTAAGTAGTTTTGAGCCACGACCGCCCCCAGTAGATCCTGTAAAAGAACAGGCCAGAAGGGAGGGGGAGGCTCTGAAGAAGAAGAAAAAAAAGAGGAGTGCCCCAGAGGAATCTGCAGATGAGTCTGGGGCCAAGAGGGCTAAAGTGGCCCCAGCTGAGGTGGAGGTCCCTGTGGCCAAGGATACCTCAGAGGTGGTGGGGGTCACCCTAACTCTGGAGGTTGTGGAGACTGCCCCAACAGAGCAAGTAGGAGTTGGGTTGGCCGAGAGTGTGCCGAGCGGGAGGGAGCAGACCCAAAAGGGCCCTGCCCCCTAGGAAGGAGGGGTCCGTCTGGCCACGGTGATCTATCATGCTCGCGTGGTAGCTGGAAAGTTAGAAGGAGAAGGAGGCCCAGCCAGGGCGGGGGCAGACCGCCTGGTGAAGATTGTGAAGGAGACAGCCCTGCGCTCGGCATCAGGTTTTAATGAGGCTGACCTGCTGAGGGGGTTATGCTCTGCCCAAATGGAGGTAACTACCTTGGCAGGGGCCCTTCTAAGGAAGGCAGGGGCTGCCAAGTTAAAGGCTGAAGAGGCCAAGGCCTAGTTGGCCAAATTGAAGAAGGAGAGTGCCGACTGGAAGACTGCCCATGCTGAACTGCAAACAGTCAAGTTGGAGCTGGAGGATACACACCGTAAGGTCGTGTCGCTCGAGTTCTAACTGGCGGGCGAACAAAAGAAGTTGGAGGAGTCTGAAAGAGCCTGCGTTGTTGCGATCGAGCGGCATGAAGAGGCCATGAGCAGCAACGAAGAGTTGGTCAGGCAAAAAGATGAGGCAGATGCCAGAATTGAAGATCTGTTAAAGGGGTTGGAGGATGAGCGGGTCAAAGCAGAGGAGGAGAAGGGGAGGCTGATGAGGGAGTTGGAAACAGAGAAGGTGAAGGCGATGGCAGAGCTGGAGAGTCTGAAGAAGGGGGTGGAAGAGGAGAGGGCGACGACGGCTGCTGAAAGGGGGACCCTGCAAAGAGAGCTGGACGAAGAGAGGGCGAAGGCGGCTTCTGAGAGGGCAGCCTACCCTGATTTGTGCGTCACAGCGGTGGAGCAATACAAAGGGTCTCCCGAATTTCAGATGGCGGTAGATGCCGCAGTCGCCAGGAGTTTAGCTGGGCAGGAATCTGGGGGGATGGGCCCATCAAGGACGACTGCTGGAGGTAGGACAGAGGCAGAGGTGATTGAGAGCTTCCAGCAGTCAGACTTCTACAAGCACGAAATGGCCGAGTTCTGGGACAGCGGTTGGAAGATGTTCAAACGCAGAGCTGAAGAGCTGTTCCCACACTTGGACCTGAGTATTGTAACGATAGGTGAAGATGATGTGGCCCAGACCCCCCCTGGATGAGGGCATTGAGGAAGAAGAGCTCGTGTCCAGCGAGGAGGAATAACCAAGAAGAAGAAGAGCTGTTCAATCTCTGTGTTTGTTTGTTTGTTTGTTTGTTTGTTTGTTTTTTTTTTTTTTTTTTTTTTTTTTTTTTTTTTTTTTTTTTTTTTTTTTTTTTTTTTTTTGTAATGAACTGGTGTACACATTGTAAGTGAATGAATGAATGAATGAATGAAGAATTTTATTGTAATGAACTTGTGTACAAATGTTATTTCGTTTATGTTGTCAGTTGGCTGTGTGGGCCTGTATTGTCTAAAATGAATGAAGTCTTGTTATAAAAACTGGTCAAAAACATTGTGCAATAAAATTTTCGTGCAAAGTTAAGTTTGAAGTTCCTCTCTGCAGAGTGAGATTGGAGTTGTATGAAAATTGAAAGGATGATAGTGGTTGATTGAAAAATTGGATTAGGAAATTGTAGAACATAATATTCAAGTGGGGTTAGTACTTCCAGTTTAATAAGTACGGATGAAGGATCCACGGATGAGGACAAAGGGTAGGTTGCAAATTGTAACTAAACAGTTAATTGTAAACTTGTAGAGGAGAGCTTGGAGAAACAAACTGGGTGGGGTGGTAGATAATCTGATTAGTAAATGAAATACGTGAGAACATGTTTGGAATTTAACTAGGTAAAAACGTGGTCCTGGAATTGTGAATAAGCTTCAAAATGTGACTAAGTGTTAAAAATGTGGTCCTGCTTGGCTTTGAAGTGCTCAGTCTGGCTGAGGCTTTGAGTGCTTAGTGCTCGGTCTGGCTGAGGCTTTGAGTGCTCGGTCTGGGCGAGCCTTTGAAGTGCTCAGTCTGGTTGAGGCTTTGAGTGCTCGGTCTGGCCGAGGCTTTGAAGGCTTTGAGGGCTCGGGCTGGCCGAGGCTTTAAAGTGCTCAGCCTGGCTGAGGCTTTGAGTGCTCGGTCTGGCCGAGGCTTTGAAGGCTTTGAGTGCTCGGGCTGGCCGAGGCTTTAAAGTGCTCAGCCTGGCCGAGGCTTTGAGTGCTCGGTCTGGCCGAGGCTTTGGAGTGCTCAGCCTGGCTGAGGCTTTGAGTGCTCGGTCTGGCCGAGGCTTTGAAGTGCTCAGTCCGGCTGAGGCTTTGAAGTGCTCAGTTTGGCTGAGGCTTTGAAGTGCTGCAAGGGAAAATGTCATGGGAGCGACATACAGACAGTTGAATTATGAAAGCTGAGAACTTCAGTTGGAATTTGCATTATGTATTAAAGAGGGAAATACAACAATGTTGACAATACAAAAGTATGAACTCATTGATAGTAACGCTTCAAATGTTCCGCATTCCAGGGTGGGGGAGGTCGCGACCTTCCATGTCTTGAAGTCGGTAAGTGCCTGGTCGTGGTCGGGCTTTCACTACGTAGGGTCCCTCCCATTTGGCTGCCAGTTTGCCCTCGATTGGGTTCTTTGTGGCAAGAGTTGCTTCTCTTAAGACAAGGTCCCCCACGGAGAACTCTCGTGGTCGAACCCTGCGGTTGTAGTGTGTTCTCATTTTCTACTGGTACGAAGCCAATCTGACAGCAGCGGTCTCTCTGAGCTCTTCGACGAGGTCCAGTTCTGCTCGATGGAGCTCTTCGGCTGAGGCCAGATCCGGATGTAAAACCCGGGGGGTGGGAAGACCGACTTCTACCGGAATAACCACCTCAGTGCCATATGTTAAGCGAAAAGGGGTTTCCCTAGTGGGAGTGCGAGCAGTGGTTCGGTAAGCCCAGAGTACGCTTGGTAGTTCCTCAGCCCAAAGGCCTTTAGCAGCTTCGAGCTTAGTTTTGATGATTTTCAGAAGGGAACGGTTGGTGACCTCAACTTGGCCGTTTGCTTGGGGGTGACCGGGGGAAGAGAAGCGTGGTTGAATCTGGAGATCTGCACAAAATTTTCTGTACTTCGCGTTATCGAATTGTTTGCTGTTGTCAGAGATGATGGCTTGAGGGATGCCAAATCGGCAAATGATCGATTGCCAGATAAACTTGGTGGTGTTCCGCTCGGTGATTGTGGCAAGGGGTTCAGCCTCGACCCACTTGGTGAAGTAATCAATGGCGACAATCGCGAACTTGGTCTGGCCTCGACCGATGGGAAGTGGACCAACCAAGTCGATCCCCCACTTGGCAAACGGATAAGGGCTGCAGAGTGTGATTAACTCTGTAGGAGGAGCATGAGGGATGTTGGCAAAGCGTTGACATTTATTGCATTTGAGCACGAAGTCGGTCGCATCCTGATTAAGAGTTGGCCAAAAATACCCAATACGGAGTATCTTCTGGGCAAGGGACCTGCCACCTGAATGATTACCACAAATTCTCTCATGGATCTCCTGCATTACATAAGTTGCTTGAGCTGGATTGAGGCATCGTAGATATGGCCGGGAGAAACCGCGCTTGTACAATATACCGTCGACAATGATGTAATTGGACGCTCAGGATCGGACTTTGGCAGCCTACTGTTGGTCATCTGGGAGTGCTCCTGTGGTCAAGAATAGGAGAATGTCGGATGCCTAAGGGATGGGTTTGTTTTGGATGAACTGTACGGCTTGTAGGTCGGGTGAAATGGCCGGGTGGTATAGATATTCGAGACAGACATCATGGCTGAGATTAGGATGGTTAGCAGAGGCCAGCTGAGCCATCTCATCTGTTTTGGAGTTTTCCGCCCGAGGAATGTGGCTGATGTGGAAGGTATTGAAAAGGCGAGCAAGGGGGAGTGCCATATCCCTGTAAGCTCGCATTGCATTTTCATTGGCGTCAAAGTCCCCCGTCATCTGACCGACGACGAGCTGGGAGTCGCTGAATACTCGGAGGTGGCTGACCCCAATGTCCTTGGCAAGGTGGAGTCCTGCTATCAATGCCTCATACTCGGCCTCATTGTTGCTTGCTTCAAACAAGGAGGAGGTGAGGATGAGGCCGGCCCCACTTCCTTCTCTGCGAGACGAACCGTCGACATTGAGAGTCCAAGAATGAGGATCTTCCGGCTCTGTTGGAGTTGGTGGGAGTGGAGGTGTAGTGGTCGGGGCCGGATTGGTGAATTCCATGATGAAGTCAGCTACAGCCTGCCCCTTGATTGCTGTCCGAGGGCGGTAGGAGATGTCGAACTGGCTGAGTTCTACTGACCACTGCATCAGTCTACCTGAGAGTTCTGGTTGCTGCATGACCTTTTTCAGGGGCTGGTCGGTGAGGACCACTATGGAGTGGGGTTGGAAGTATGGGCGGAGTCGTCTGGAGGCAATGACCAAGGCCAGGGACAGTTTTTCTAGTAAGGGATAGTTCTGCTCCGCGCCCCTGAGAGCCCGACTGATGTAATAGACCGGCCGTTGGATTGAGCCATCTTCTCTGAGGAGAGCTGCATTGACTGCGGTGCTCGATACTGCTAAGTAGAGGAAGAGGGGTTCGCCCGTGATTGCTTAGGAAAGAAGGGGAGGGTTGGCCATGCATTGCTTTAACTGTTGGAAGGCCTCTTTGGATTCAGCTGTCCATTCAAAAGTCTACCGAAGAACTTTGAAGAAGGGTAAGCACTTATCTGTTGCACGGGAAATGAAGCGGTTGAGGGCCGCCACTTGGCCGGTGAGTCTTTGAACGTCTTTGACCGTCCTAGGCGACTGCATCTCAACCAAGGCCTTGATCTTCTCAGGGTTAGCTTCGATGCCGCGCTGACTGACCATAAAGCCCAAAAATTTTCTAGACCCTACGCCGAAGGCGCACTTCTCTGGGTTGAGCTTTATCTGGTACTTGCGCAAGGTGGCGAAGGTCTCGCGTAAGTCAGTGAGGAGATTGGAGGAGTATTTGCTTTTGACTAGCATGTCATCGACGTAGACTTCCATATTCCGGCCTATTTGGTAATGGAAAACGGCATTAACCAGCCGCTAATAGGTGGCCCCAACATTCTTCAACCCGAACGGCATTACACAATAGTGGTAGGTACCTCGGTCGGTAATAAATGATGTGTGTTCCCGATCAGATGTGTGCATCAGGATTTGGTTGTACCCAGAGAAGGCATCCATGAAGCTGAGCATTTGATGACCGGCCGTGGCATCAACCAGCAGATCTATGCGGGGAAGGGGGTAGCTGTCTTTGGGACAAGCTCAGTTCAGGTCAGAGTAGTCGACACAGAGTCGCCATTTGCCATTGTGTTTGCGGACGAGGACCACGTTGGACAACCATCTAGGGTAGTCCATATTTTTGATCAATTGGGCCTCGAGGAGCTTGTCAACTTCTGCGGCTATAAGAGTGTTGCGCTCTGGATGGAAAATGCGTTGCTTCTGGCGGTGGGGTCGAAAGTGGGGTTCGATGCTGAGGCGGTGGGTTATGAAGGAGGGGTCGATGCCTGGCATGTCAGAGTGGGTCCAGGCGAATACATCTCTGTGCTCGGTCAGGAGAGCGGTAAGGTCGACCTTGGCTTGGGAAGGTAGTTGGCTGCCAATTTTGGCGGTTTTGATTGGGTTGGTGGGATCAATGTTAACTTCAACAAGTTCCTCCACGGGTTCGCCTCTGACCAGCTCGTCCTCGTCTCGGACGTCAAGCCCTTCGATGATCATGGCCTCTTTTAGCTTGACTTCTTTGAGTGAGGCGACATAACACTCCTTGGCCACGGTCTGTTCTCCTTTGACAGTTCCGACACCGAGATCGGTAGGAAATTTGATGGTAAGGTGATAGGTGGATGTGATGGCTTGGAAGGCGTTTAGGGTTGTGTGGCCAAGGATGATGTTGTAAGTAGAGGGGCAGTCGACCACAAGGAAGGTGAGTAACTTAGTGGTCTACCTCGGGTGTTCGCCAATGGTGATAGGTAGATCGATGGAGCCGATGGAGGTCACACGGTCGTCGGTGAAACCGACCAGAGGGATTTGGAGGGGAGACAAGCTTTCTTCCCCGATCTTGAGCTGGCGGAAGCAATTGAGGAAGATGATGCCTGAAGAGTTGCCGTTGTCAATGAGGACTCGCCTGACCTTGTAGTTGGAGAGGATGGCGGAAATGACAAGGGGGTCATCATGTGGGTAACGGACTCCGGCACAATCGGTATCTGTGAAGGTGATGGGTTCGATCCACTGTTTTGACTGTTTGGGAGGTCTGTCCACCGTCGCCACTGCTTTGTCTGAGCCCTGCCTGATTTTTCTGAGTTCTGCCTTCTGAGCTGAGCGGGATGGTCCCCCGCAAGCAAGGTTGCCTGAAATGACTCTGATTTCGCCGACTGGTGGAGGGGGATTGCCTGTAGGTCAAGGCTGTGGTAGTGGGCGATCGTGGCCTTGGTTAGGTGGGGCTTGATTGCGGGGGGTATATGTCGGCGATTGTTCCTGGGAAGGTCGATTCTTTGCCTCTATTGAGGGCGGGTGTCTGTGAATCGGCTGAGGCGGCCCTGATGTATGAAGGTCTCGATCTGATCTTTGAGGTGGATACACTCGTCGGTGGTATGGCCATGGTCTTGGTGGAAACGGCAGTACTTGGACTGATCTTTGCTATTGGAAGGGTTTCGTGAAGGCAGGGGCCACTTGAGGGGGTAGTCCCGCTGGATCTGATTGAGGACGTGCTCCATGGGGGAGTTGAGAGGTGTGTACCGCTCAAACCGACCGGGCGGTCAGGTCGGAGTCGACCGGTCGGCTCGGAGGGGTCGGTCATTATAGTGGGGTGTTTGGCTATTATACTAGGCGGTTCTGGGTTCGGAGTCTTTCCTCTTGTCTCTGGAGGTCGGATTTTTAGGGGTCGGCTCTTGCCGAGCGGCCAGGGAATCTTCAGCATTTATGTATTTCTAGGCTTTGGATAGTAGGGCTGCCATGGTGGCTGGAGGGTTTTTGGAGAGGGAGAAAAGAAAATCGGACGACCGCAGGCCGGCCATGAAAGCGGTGAGGATGACCTTGTCGTCATTCTCTGCTACTTGAAGGGCTTCGGTGTTGAAGCGGGTGACGAAGCTGCGGAGCGACTCCTCCTTGGTCTGACTAATGTTAAGGAGTTGGGTGGCTGGGCGTCTCTGACGTTGGGCTCCGATAAAATGGCTCAGGAAAGAGTCACTGAGGTGTTGAAAGGTGGAGACGGAGTCCGCCGGTAACTGGCTAAACCACAACCGAGCTGATCCCTTTAGTGTCACTAGAAAAGCTTGGCACATGATCTCGTCAGGGAAAGCATGAAGGATCGTGAGGGTGCGGTAGGTTTCCAGATGGTCGACTGGGTCCGTCGTGCCATCGAAGGAGTCAACGGTAGGCATCTTGAACTTGGCAGGCAATGGTTTGTCGCGGATGGAGGCAACAAAAGGTGAGTTGGCGGTGGCCGAGGGCTTGTGTTGAATGTTCTGCATGAGCCCTTTTAGTTGGAGTTTTCATAGCTCGGAGTTCAGCGTCCAGAGGGGAAATGTTGTCGCGCATGGTCGGTCCATGGGGGCTGGAACACTGCGGCTTCCCCTGCAGGGGCTAGTGGCACGACTGACGGGCGTGGAGGTGGAGGTGGTATGCTCATATGTGGAGGAGGAGGGGGTTGTAAACCCTTCTGGGTTGAGCGGAGGGGGTTGTGGAGCAGTGTGGCCCGGGGTTTTTCTTGGTTGGGTGGATGTCGGAGGTGGAGCGAGGAGGTTTCTTTATGGAAAGTAAAGCAATTGGATCAGGGGCTGGGTTTTGCTCGGATGTGCGGTTATACTGTTTAGTAAGTTCGTATGATGTACTGTGGTGGGTTTGGTTTGGATGGGAAGGGTCTGTTTGATGATCCGGTGGTTATTAGGTGAGGGCCAGGACCTAGTCGTGACCATACACCTGGGACGGGTGAGAGGAAAAAGTAAACTGGTGAGATAAGGAGGGCTCCGGCGAATAGTGACAAACTAGGCTGCAACGATAACCACAAGGGTTCCCACAGACGGCGGCCAACTGATAATGCAGTTGTCCTGGGTGGATGGGCTGGGCCTGGTCCAATCTCCACAAGTTCCGATTCAGGCGGATGACTCCTCCAGATGACCTGCGAACAAAGTCCAAGGGGAACGGGGTAGTCCCCCAGTGAACCCTCCGGCGAGCGAATCAGTAGAGGAAGAAGGAAAATGTAGAGAGAGAGAGAGAGAGAGAGAGAGAGATAGAAAAACTTAACCTTTCTCTTGTCTTCCATTCTTGCTTATATCCTTTGGTAATCATTTCACCTGTCTCTTGTGACGTGCCCCCGTCCGCCGAAAGCCTGTGCCGTAGCTTACCTTGTTCAGGGCGAGGGGGCTCTGTTCCGACGGGGAAGGGTTGTCGTAATAAATGCTGTGATGGGCTGCATTAATGGTGATGTGTTGTGGCAATAACTCTGCAGATTTTGTCTGCTAATGTGGCCGTGTTCTACCTGCCATGTGCCCGAATGCCATTGGCCCTCCATGTCTAGATGGCTTCCAGCTGTCCTGGGCTTTGCCAAACCGGGTTATGCTATGGGTTCCCAAGGATGGATTTGGGGTGGTTGCTGTGGACCGTAAGCCTTGTGGGCCCTATCCATGTCAAAGGACACAACAGGCATTCCATTATCAAACCTGGTGCTACTTCAATTGAATTCAACCCACTCCTCCCACAAATCTGGATTTAAAGAGGTAGATGGTAACCTAGAATGAAGGTGGAGAAGAGAAGGGGTTGGGATGTGGGGTGAGTGTAGAGACTGGAGAGAGAGAGAGAGAGAGAGAGAGAGAGAGAGATTGATTAAATTGAGACACACGTTCTTAGAATTGCACATGCACTCCACTCACGTTTTTGTTTTAGGGGTTATGGCAGGGGCGGGGCGGGGCCGGGATCGCACTCCCCGTCCCCGATCCCCGATGGTAAATTTCCCCCCGAGCCCCGGCCCTGCCCCGGCCCCGATCCCCGACGGGGAACCTATCACTGCCCCCACCCCCGCCCCCAACGGGGATCGGGTTTCCCCGACCCCGAGCATTTCCCGGCTAAAAAAAAAAATTAGAAAATGCAACTCATCAACAACAACAACAACAACAACAACATCATCATCAGAAAATACAGATCTGAAACAAAACTATTAGTCTGAAACAGATCTGAAACAACATCCGAAAATACAACAACATAAACAGCATCATCCAAAAATACAACATCAACAATCAGAAAATACAACATCAACAACATCATCAGAAAATACAACTCATCTGAGACAGATTTGAAACAGATCTAAAAAAAAAAATTGTGAATCAGATCTGTCTGAAACAGATCTGAAAAAAAAAAGAAAAAAAAGATCTCATCTGTTTGTGGTGTCGAGGCTCGTCGAGAGAGGGAGTGGATGAGAGTTGCGAGGCTCGGCAGTGGTCGGCGGTGGTGGTGCGAGGCTCGGCGGTGGTGGTGCGAGGCTCGGCAGTGGTCGGCGGTGGTGGTGCGAGGCTCGGCGGTGGTGGTGCGAGGCTCGGCAGTGGTCGGCGGTGGTGGTGCGAGGCTCGGCAGTGGTCGGCGGTGGTGGTGCGAGGCTCGGCAGTGGTCGGCGGTGGTGGTGCGAGGCTCGGCAGTGGTCGGCGGTGGTGGTGCGAGGCTCGGCAGTGGTCGGCGGTGGTGGTGCGAGGCTCGGCAGTGGTCGGCGGTGGTGGTGCGAGGCTCGGCGGTGGTGGTGCGAGGCTCGGCAGTGGTGGTGCGAGGCTTGACAGTGGTCGGCGGTGGTGATGCGAGGCTCGGCGGTGGTGGATCTGAGAGAGAGAGAGAGTAGTCAGTGAGAGATGGAGGACACGGGTATTTTCTGAGAGAGAGAGAGAGTAGTCAGTGACCTGGTTTATATATATATATATATATAAGGGTGAAATTGTAATTTAACATCGGGGATAAAACCGGGCCGGGGATCGGGGACGGGGCCGGGCCGGGTACGGGACTGGAACACTGATCCCCGTCCCCGGCCCAAATCTGTTCGGGGATTGATTTTTAATCACCATTCCTGCCCCCGTTGGAGGTATTTTTCGGGAAAAACCCGCTCAATTCGGGATCGGGGGGTCGGGTCCCCATCGGACCGATTTTAAATTGCCATCCCTATTTAGTATATTCTCGGCAGGGTCACGCTCATTTCACATGCACTCGACTCACTTTTTTGTTTTGACGGAAATAGTACATTCTCGTCAGGGTCACCTTCATTTCGCATGCACTCCACTCACTTTTTTGTTTTGAAGGAAATAGTATATCGTTTAAATTTAGCACTCTAAACAAAGCCCTATACACTTGGTATTAAAATAAATAAATAACAACAATGATTCATCCCACTAAAAACATCACCACTAATAGCACTAATGTATTAAAAAAGTAAAAAAATAAAAATAAAAAAATACAACTCCAAGACCAAAACATCACATCATTAATGGCGGGACCTACTGCCACCTAATTAGTGGGAGCACTAATTAGTGCTCCCAAGCATTTTTCAATAAATAAATAAAAATTATATCATGGGTAAGGGACAATTTATTAGAGCTCTTCTAAAACTCTATATTTAGAGTTTCCAATCTTCTTCTTTTTTTATTTTTAAAGAAGTCCACTCACTATATGACATTATTATAGTGAATAATTTAATTAAAAATACTAAAAATTCTATTAACAATTTTACCAAATGTCTTACATGCAACTCACATTATGTGGGTTCCATATCTATATAAGACATTTGGTAAAAATTTTAGTAAAATTTTTAAAATATCTAACATTAGTCTAATTTAATTGCTTCTTCAATATGTGTTTTTTTGAATGAATATCTTCTTCAATATGTGTTGAGAAAGATAAGCCGTCTATTTTGAAAAGGAGATTAAAAATTAATTTTTTAATTTTTTTTAAAAAAAGTATATAAAAAATAAAAAGATGATATCATTTTAAAAAAATTTAAAAAATCAAAAAATTAACTTTTAATTATATTGTCAAAATAGACCTTAAGATTATCTTTCGCAACACATATTAAAGGAGCAATTAAATTATTCACTGTAATAATGTCATAAAATTAGTAGACTTATTTGTAAATATATTATTTTAGTAATTTTTAAATTTTGTAATTAAAATATGAGATAAAAAAATTAATATATTTAGAATAATTTTTTAATTTTTTACGAAAAAATGCGTAAAAAATAGAAAAAAAAAATTAATTTTTTTGATATAAATTATTAATTTTTTAATTTTTTAACTTTTAAATTAAAATATTAAATTACCAAATCAGCCGTTAGGAAGAAAAAGAGAAAGTACAGCGTCGGAAAAAGTGAGTAGTTCACACGTTATTGCGTTGAACATATGGATCTGACCCCACCCAACCTCACCAAACGCGTTCAACATACGATGCACCAGATTTGTGTTAGTTTCCGTCCCATTTCAATGCAAGTGCAGTGTTGGTAAATTATCGCCGGTTTCGTTTCTCATATTTAAATTTTAAAAAAAAAATTATATATACATCTTTTAAGATTTATTTAAAATATAAAATAATTTTAAAAATTATATTTCGTTTCTTAAATTTTTTATTTCATAACAACTAATCTCTTTTATTAATAAACTATCAAGGAAATTAACAATTTTTAATGATGATCGAAATTTATTTCAATTAATAATTCATTTAATTTTATTATTGTATAAGAGAATAATTAAAAATTTTATTTTTTCAGTTAACTCTGTTAAATAAATTTTTTTTTAATAAGGGAGTATTTTTAATATTTCAATTCATAATAGGTAATTTATATTTTAAGCAAATATTAATAATGTATTTATAATTTACACTTAAATTTAAATTTAAAAATTTTTAAATTTAAAGAGTTCACGGGATTATCACGATACCCATTGCGATAATTGAAGATGATGACTCTAAGGAACTCCCTTTTTTAAAGTTAACATAGATGAACTAGTGAGTAAGTTTTAGAATTAAGCTTCCTTTTGGTGCTTGAATGGATGAATTTGTGTATTTTGCTGAGGGGTTTAATACCTTCACGCCGTTATTCATATACCTAAAAGGCATGGATACAGACATATTACAGGACACTAACACATCGACATGTAAATTTTTTTTAAAATGTAGAACATGACACAGTAGGGACGCCTGCAAATTATATAATTTATTTATTTATTTATGATATGTTATATATATGAATAACTAATTATTATGTATATGAATATTTAAGTCTAATATATTCATTTTTTAAGTATAAAGGAGGAGAATAGGTATAAATTTACTTATTTTTTGTTTTATCATTAGATTCCAAGTTATTTTATTCGAACTTGTAATATATTTTATGTGTCTAAGTATTAGAAAAAGTCTAGTAAGTACCGTGTCATGTCGGTGTTAGACACGATGCATTATCTTTTTAAAAGTGTCCATTCTTCTTAGATTGATACTCATTAAACTTGTAGTTTTTTTTAAGGATGTATACACTCTAGACCTTAGAGTTGCATCTCTTTCATAGAAGATGTTGTCTGCTCACATCTTTTACGTTTATCTCATTGCAGAGAGCAAAAAATTCTGCACTAGTTCCTAAAGATGCAGATCCTATTTGCTCAGTAGGATGTAGAACCAGTTTATCCAAAGGGACAGTAATGGAACAGAGCATTGCAGCATCATAAATGGAATCCAAAATCGCCTGGGAGATCCAAGGATTGGAAGTCTTGCTCCTGGGAGCATTGATGTCTTTTGGTAGTGAAAATCTTAAAATCCTCCGAGATTGTAATTTGCAATTAAGATTCAATTTTAATGTTGAATAATAATTTCTAATCAAACAATCATAAATGTAATCCAATTAAATGAAAATTGAATTATATCTGCTAACAAGTAATGACAAATCAACACAACGATATAACGTGAAAAAAAATCACAATTGGAACATCTCCAATTGTGATTAAAAAAAACTACAGGTTAAAAGCCACAAATCAATCCACTAAAAAATAAAGAAAATATACACAAAAATTCTCAATTACCTAATGAATTCACGCCCAAATTGTAAACCGAACTCAATTTGAGTAAAACATTTTATAACAAGCTTCAAGGGGTCAACAGGGAAAAAGGAGAAGACTTTTACAAAGTGCAACATATGCCTTCCATCAACATTTGGTAGATTTCTAATTTCTAACTAATCCTTTCCAAGGTAATTTTAGTTTTCAAAATGAGTTATTTTCTCCTCTTGTATTTGAGAGCTTTTAAATAAATATACTAAATTTCTCTATACACCTATACATACAAATATTTCTTCACAGTGTATAATATTTACAATGCATATAGTAGGCGTAAAAATAAGTAAATAAATAAATGGGATATTTAGAATCTATCCTTGTATTTTAACAGACATACCCTTCCTTTTGAATATTTTTTTTTAAAAAAAAAAATACATGGAAAGTCTTAAATAGCTTTGAAAAATAATTATATTATAAATTTGTCTTGATACTCCAACAAGGTTAAACACCAAAAATATATAAAAATAATGATAGTGAATTCCTCCTCCCCATTTCTCTCTCTCTCTCTGTGTCTCTGTGTACATGTATGTACATTATTCCATATTTTGTATTTGTTTTATATAGCGATCCCGGTTTTCCTTTTTGTGCTTAACTGTAATCCGGATTCGGTTTCGTAAGGGTGCTGTTGTCTTATCCTCTTTCTATCCCTTCCTCTTTGTGTTCGAGCTTTGGGTCGTGTTGGGCAAGTTGGGAATAAGTTGGTTGTGTTTTAAAACGTTGAATCTTCACCCAGTTTTTGGTCTCTCCGCTCGAGCTGCGCTTTTGACGCTCGAGCGGGGAAATCACCCATCCAGTATTTCGTCTGCAGCGGTAGACGCTCGAGCGGGGGATTGGCCGCTCGAGCGGGAGTTTGTGTCTGACGCTCGAGCGGGGAGTTTGACGCTCGAGCGGGAACCAAGTCTGTAAAAGTTCTGGGAGCGTGCGTCTGCAGCTCGAGCAGGGGATTGGACACTCGAGCAGGGATTTGTGAGTGACGCTCGAGCGGGGAGTTTGGCACTCGAGTGGGGCGACTTTTATATAAAGCCGAGATCCGACTTTTTTGTTCACTTTTCAACATCCTTTATCTCTCCTACTTTTCCAAAAAGCTATTTTGAGAGTTCCTCTCACTAAAACCATAACTTCTCTCTTAGAATTGATCTAGTAGGAGTTGTTTTCTCACATTGGGCCTTTACAAAAGTTGTGTTGATCGTCGAGGGCTACCTTTTAATCTGAAAATTTCGGGATTTAGAGCATTTCCGTTTCTTCATCTCCTTCCTTGCGTCCCATCATTCGAGGTAGGGATAACCTACTCCATCTTATGAGTTTTGTCTTTGAGTTTTGGCATTTTGATATGTTGGGGGTTGTTGGGTAATTTTGAGAAAGTTTGGGCCTTTGTGTAATTTTTTTCAAAAGTAGGTTTTAGATATATAAACCCATATGCATGTTAGGCATAGAGAAATGAGATTAATGTTGGGACATTGATGGAAATAGAACCTTAGGGTTGTTTTGTGAATTATGTATGTTGCCACTAATTGGTCTAATTAATTAATGCATTATAATTAATTGAAGAAAAACGAGGAGTTCTGATTTTGAGAATGTTGATCATATATTAATTAGTGCAATTTATTTCCCTGCTTAGAAATAAATTGCTTTGGGGCTACCGGGGAGGTAGTGTTGATTGTGTTTAGACAAATGCAATGATGATAGGCCAAACTAAAAACTAATCAATTGGATGTGTCAAAGAGTAAAGACGGTTGATAGAATAATTAACTTTATGTCATCTGTGGATTGTGCATGTGGACAATGTGTTTAATATGCAATTACGTGTTGATGGTTGATAGAATACATTAACTTTATGTATCTTGGATTGTACTTGACCAATGTGTTTATATGCATTATAGTGTAGAACGGTTGATAGAAATACATTAATTTTATGTTATTGATTGATTGGCATATGTGATTCTGTGTTTATATGCATTACTTGTGTATGGGAGGAGATGGGGGATGTACTCCACTGGTTTAGGGAAGTGGGGGAATGTACTCTTAAACCGGTTAACTGGCTAAGGGGAGATGGGGGATGAACCCGGGGATGCGCTCATATGCTCTCCCAATCGTAAATGATAGCTGCATATGCTTATTATTGAAAGGTTGATCGTCCATAGCTTATCTATTGGAATGTTGATCACGCTCATATACTTAATCTGTTGTAGTTGAATATACCTCATATGCTTATTTGTGAAGTATTGATATAGCTCATATGCCTTATCGTGTGGTAGTGATATGGCTCATATGCTTATCTTTGAAAGTTTGTTTGAATTTTGATGTAGCACTACAAATGTGATATCATCGCATTGTTTGACGAAGTATGGGAGTAGTTTATGTGTTATGATACAACACCAAAATGTTGTATCCACCTTGGATTTCAAAGTGTTTCTAGTGATCGAACTATAATCTCACAAATGTTTTGGCCCAGAGTAACTGAGCCTTGTTTTTCAACTCAAAATTGAATAAGAAATGGAAAGTGGAATTGTAACATAGATCTCGACTGTCATGGAATTGTAATAAGATGAAAATGCAAGTGTAAGTATTGACTATTATCAGTTTGCTAATCGTTTAGGCATTGTTCATAGTTGGTTCTTAGTATATTCTCTGGGCGTGGCTCATCTTATATGGGAACACATTTTTTAGGTACAGGAAGATGCCACCTCCAAGACATAGCTTGGGAGGCATAAGAGACGGATAAACTTTTGTTGTATATTTACTTTGGAATGTTTGTTACGTGTAGAATCAAGGCCAAGCGGCTATTGTGTAATTGAAGTTACGTACTCTCCTTTGTAACCAAAGTGTTAACTTGGAAACTGTAAGCCCGTAAGGCATTTTGCTCTGTTGTAACCATAGTAATACTTTTTTTTAATGAAATACTCTGATGGATAGATGGCATGTGGACTTCTTTATATATCATCGCCAATGTCTCTACTATGGATGGTTTAAGTTGTATTTCTTGAAAGGGCCTTACATTGGATCAGAGCTGTAACCGGGGTTGAAATTTGGGTACGTTGGGAAGTGATTAGTATTCACAATGGGTTTGTTCGCCTTGTTAGTAGACTTAGAAGTAAATGTTTGTACTTATTGAACATGTTTATGTGATTATTTGGGTATGGAATGTAGTTTCTTGGATGTTGATTGGATCCTTGGGTTTCTGGGAGTCCTGCTGGAAAGGCACTTGATCAATGCTGTTTCTGACCGGAACTCTAGTAACGCCTCGGGACTATCATTATCCGGAAATGAAATTCGTAAATGCTTATGTGTTTATGTGCTTACATGGGGTGAATTACAGTTGTCCATGTGTTAGGACGTGAGTGTTTAGCTTCGGCACATGTATGAGTGTGCTAACGTGTCTCCGTTACTTTTACTAGGATGCCTAGGTGAGGAAGTTGCGATTTCCCTCCTTCCGCTCGGGAAGAGCTGCGGAAACAGTTTGTGGAGTTACGCCAAGGTACTACACCTTTGGTGCGGTTCGAAAGATGGTTTGCTAACCTGTTGAGGTTTGCTCCGGAATTGGTGGAGATAGAGGACTTGCGTTGTTACGAGTTTGAGAGTAAGCTGCGTGACGACATCCATGTGAGGATAGCGGGGTCTTGGCATAAAAGATATAGTGTGCTTGTTGAGGCAGCTGCCCATGTAGAGGTTGCAGTGCTAGCTATGGGGCAGAATGGGGAGGGAGCCATCTCGGCAACTCCGGTGACTCAGGGTGTTGGTAGGCCTTTCAAGAGGCAGAGGGGTTTAAACCCGCAACAGGGAGGTCGAGCTAGAACTACCCTTCCAGTGTTGGATTTGGGTTCGGGAGAAAGTAAGCAGAGGGGTGTCATTTGTTTCAAATGTGGTCTACTGGGCCACAAGGTTTCGGGTTGCCCACAGAGGAAGGGGACAGGGTTAGCAGTTCAACCAGTAGTTGTACCACCAGGATCTTTTAACCAGCCGGGTTTTGGACCGATCAAATGCTCAGTGGGGAGGCAGTTGTTGGGGTCTTCATCAGCCCAGATTCTAAACCAGTCTCGTGCTCAGGCATCGCCTACTTGTTGGAGGTGTAATCAGCCGAGTCATATTCGACGCTTCTGTACTTAGCCGGGGGCTTCTTTAGGGGTTTTGCAACCTAGCCAGGCTCAGTTTCTTTCGACTGGGTAGGAACAGTATCGTTTTGGGGGACTAGCAGGCCAGATTGTGAGGGCCTCAGTGGAGTCGAGTTCCCAAGCCCCAGTTGGGGAAGTTTGTAATTGTTCCAGGTGTGGACAGAGGGGGCACGTCAGTAGTTCTTGTCCGTGGTTAGTAAACTCGTAGGTTGTCTTGTGTTTGGGGATGACCAATTTTGGCGGTCCAGCGAGGGACGACAGTGGTGGTAATACTGAGAGGTTGGTTTCGTTTTGGCTGATCCGTTTTGTAATCATTGGGTTCTGTTGTTTAACCAATGTGTTTTGGGAATGTTGAAACATCTAAACTGTTTGTTTATCTATATATATATACATATATGCTTGTTTGTTAATTTCTCTGGAGTGGGTGAATTGGAGCATGTCGTAGCTCTAAAGTTTTATTAATGCATAAAGTTGCTGTAAAACCAAAAAAATTTTTTTTTGGTATCAATGCATTTTTTTTATGCGTGTGACTTGATTTGGGAAGGATGAGGGCTTATATATATATACATATATGCTTTGTTTGTTAATTTCCTTGGAATGGGTGAATTGGAGCATGTTGTAGCTCTGAAGTTTTATTAATGTATAAAGTTGCTGTAAAACCAAAAATTTTTTTTTTTGGTATCAATGCATTTTTTTTATGCGTGTGACTTGATTTGGGAAGGATGAGGGCTGAGGAGCCATGTTTTCAAAATTTGGAAGAACCACCGAGGGGTGCGTGTCCTAGCCAAGGCAATATTGGAGCAAGAACAGCTATACTTACCGGGTGTTTGAAATTTCATTAGTGTTATCTATTTGACCTTATGTGCGTGAAAGTGATGTTGATCTACTGTCGTGAGGACTCCTCGAGGGGATGTGAAGTGTGCGAGTAATACTAGGTGTAGTATGTATTTAACATGGTGCTTTGCGAGGGCATAGTGCATAACCTTATTAGGAATAGACCTGTACCTTCGTAGTAGGTAACGCTGCCGAATTGGCATATGTACTGGTTGGTTGTTTCGATTGAGGGAGTGTTAGCCCCTACGTGAGGGTATGGTTGTTGGCATCGGGGAGTGATGTATTGTAAGCAGTTGGTGCTATATCTCGGGTAGTAGTATATGGGTATTTGCTAAGTTTTTGGGCTCCTTTATTATGATCAAATGTGATAGGTTTGTACCTTAACACTGGTTAGGTCGGAGGATGTTATCAGAAGGGTTAATTGGGTATATAGCCCATGGTTAGAGTGTGACCCGTGGATGGAGTCACAGTGGTATGGTGTTTGCGGATGAAGATGTGGGTTAATGACGAGGGAGGCGAGGACTTTTACTCCTCTGGAAAGTTAGAAGAGTGAATCTTTGAAAGCCTTGTCGGCGACTTGTAACGGTGTCGGGGTTTGGTTCATGATGGTTGCCTAGCGGTAGTTTGGACTAGTGGTTCAGCACGGAGGTCGGGCCTCTTGATGGTACTCTCGAGATGAGTGACAAGTAAGATATAGAGTAACGAGTGGACCCTATGAGTTATTGGGGGATTCGGTGTAGGAGTAAGAGGGCTTGCAAAATAAGGAGGTTTTGCCTAGTACAGTTGAATATGTTAGATGTGATGGTTTCGAGAGTTGCGCGGTGTGGCAAGACTATGTGAGAATGTTCAAGGGAACGTGAGATTTGTATCTCGAGTTAGTGGGAATGGTACCTGTATGTGGGTTCGTGTTTTGGGCCTTGCTAGATAGTGAGTCCGTGGTGACCCCCTTGGTTGTATAGGGGTAGTGTTCGTATTGTGATTGGTTATCCAGTGTTGAGTGTGGGTTGTAAGTGGATGCTGGCAGCATTCTTTGAAGGAAGAGCAATTCGTGTTCTAAAGTAATGAGTATAGCGTGGGTCAAAGTGGTCCTTCGTATTCGGGATGTTGTGATTGAGGTTGACCATGTCGGTCTTCGGTCAAGGAAGTGAGCAGGCTTGCTAGATAACCATGGCGGGGGATGGTGATTCCCTTAGACGCAGTGTTGAGGCGGTTAAATTTTAGGAGATCCGGTGAGATTCCAAAATTTGTGGTTTGTGTAGAGAACTCCGTGGTTGGGGTTAGTGGTTTGAGTGGCATATCAGTGTGTGGATTACTGAGTGTAGAGTTTATTGAGTTGATTAGTCAGCTTGTAGGTATCGGGTTTTGGGTTGGCATTGGTCATCTTGAGTTTAGTCTCGTTCGTTGTAGACTCTGTATGTTGATTAAGGAAAACTGAAACTAATCGAACATGTTTTGTCGTTGAGTCTGACGGTTGGAATAATACATCTAATATATGTATTGATTGATCGTTGTGAATGATTGGCTTTTTATACATTATGTATGTATGGTGTTTAGTTTGATATTGATACAGCACTATAATGTGCATCATTTGTGTATTTCTGAGCCGTGTTTATGATTATAACGTGGTTAAGTAAAGGGAGGCGGGATAAAATTGCAAAACCATGAATTTCTTATGCCTTACGTGTTGATAGTACGGTTGTTATTTCTATTAACTATCATTATAGAAATGTTGTGTTCCGTGTTGGTTGTGGCATCACTATGTGAGTGATGGTTGTTGATAGTGTTATTTTGGAAAGAAATGGAAAACAAAATTTTCCTAGTGTTTGGGGCCATCTAAATGCGTTGTTGAAAAGTTGATTTAATTCAAGGATTTTAAAGAATTCCAGATTAATCTTTTGGGCAAATAAACTGTGGATAACTCTGCGTTTTGGGTAACAGCGTATTTGTGAAAAATGTTTACAAAGCTTTTGAGTTTTCGTATGGAAAATGCAAGATTTATCCCGGAACGTTAACGTTGAAAATTTAAACATCTTTGAGAAATGCCTCTCGAACAAGAAAATGTTTTCTTATTATCTACTCTAAAGATTTGCTTTGGTCGTGTTGTTGAGTAATGACTTAGCTTAAAGCTCTAGTCGGTTATTGGTGAATTGTTTCGGGGGAGGTTTGGTTTGTTAAGGCTTACGTACCTAAAGTGTTGTCATTTAGAATATGTTCCCTTGGTTAGTCTCTTCCTTGTTAAGAGTGAGTCGGAGGTTTGTTTTGAAGGTAATTTCTTTCCTTGGGGCTCAGTTGTTGAATGCTCCGTGATCAATTGGCCTTCTGTTTTGGCGTATCCTTAATTTCGGGGACGAAATTCTTTAAGGGGGGGAGGTTATAGCGATCCCGGTTTTCCTTTTTGTGCTTAACTGTAATCCGGATTCGGTTTCGTAAGGGTGCTGTTGTCTTATCCTCTTTCTATCCCTTCCTCTTTGTGTTCGAGCTTTGGGTCGTGTTGGGCAAGTTGGGAATAAGTTGGTTGTATTTTAAAACGTAGAATCTTCGCCTAGTTTTTGGTCTCTCCGCTCGAACTGCGCTTTTGACGCTCGAGCGGGGAAATCACCCATCTAGTGTTTCGTCTGCAGCGGTAGACGCTCGAGCGAGGGATTGGCCGCTCGAGCGGGAGTTCGTGTCTGACGCTCGAGCGGGGAGTTTGACGCTCGAGCGGGAACCAAGTCTGTAAAAGTTCTGGGAGCGTGCGTCTGCCGCTCGAGCAGGGGATTGGACGCTCGAGCGGGGATCTGTGAGTGACGCTCGAGCGGGGAGTTTGGCACTCGAGCGGGGCGACTTTTATATAAAACCGAGATCCGACTTTTTTGTTCACTTTTGAACATCCTTTCTCTCTCCTACTTTTCCAAAAAGCTATTTTGAGAGTTCCTCTCACTAAAACCCTAACTTCTCTCTTAGAATTGATCTAGTAGGAGTTGTTTTCCCACCTTGGGCCTTTACAAAAGTTGTGTTGATCGTCGAGGGCTACCTTTTAATCTGAAAATTTCGGGATTTGGAGCATTTCCGTTTCTTCATCTCCTTCGTTGAGCCCCATCATTCGAGGTAGGGATAACCTACTCCAACTTATGAGCTTTGTCTTTGAATTTTAGCATTTTGATATGT
>NW_021026018.1:220262-230512 GCF_004153795.1 Camellia sinensis | reverse complement strand
CCTGAAACATGACTTCGATGCATGCAAAATAGGGTCCTTTTGGAAATGCACTTTTGGGCCACAAAACACACACAAGGGAGGAGAGAGAGGGAAATATAGAGAGAGAGTGTGTATGTATATGTGTAAGCTCTGGTTTTTCTTTCCAAAATCACCAACCTAGAAGAAGGAGGAGAGCTCTCCTCTTATAGAAGTTCGTCCTTACAAAGCTTACTAAATAAGCTTGCTTAGAGGGAAATCCCTCCATACATGTGTATGGAGGGGAACAGAGTGGGTGCCAGCTATCACAGCTGGCACAAAATATCTACTAAAAGTAGATGAACAGTGATCGGCCCTTCAAAATTGCCATTTTGGCAAAATAAACGGCCGATCGGCAACAAAGAGTGCCGACCGGCAATATACATTGCCGATGGAACAAAATCACTAGCCGGTGACCTCAAGCCATGGCCGGTGATGTGTGGGGATGCCTCACAAGGCATTCCCTGCCCCTCCAAGGCAAAACACAAGTGTTTGGTGCGAAACCAGACACAACACGGTCGGGTCGAGAGATCTTGAGGCAAGGCGCGCAACCGAGACCTCCGGGAACTCAAGACGAACACAAACAAGGGTAATCACCAAGTGTTCCAATGGTGACGTCCAAGTCTTGAGGACGGTCAAAAATGGGGTGTCTACACCTGCCGACCCCTTCGCTAGTGCGTCTAGCAAGAACCCTTTGACTTCAAAGTACCTGCCTCGAGGGCGTAGGGCCTTTCATGCCCTCTACATGCCTCTGTCTAGGGCATTTCAAATATTGGCTAAAAAGGGGCATCTTAAACCCCTCAAGCCTCGGCCTCTCCCGAAGAATCTCCCTCTCTCGCATGATGCTACCTTGTACTGCGCATACCACCAACAGTCCGGTCACAGTACCGATGGTTGTTTTCGCCTTCATCATGAAGTGCAAGATTTGATCGACAATGAGGTCATCCTCCCGCCTACCTCAGCAAAGTCTGTTACCACTGAGCTATTGGACTTCGAAGATACTGCAAATTTGTGATCAGGGGTTGGACCACCTGCGGGCGGCGCTCGGTGTATTTTGGATGTGGCTCTGGCACGCATTTTTGGAACATCTGCGAATGTTAGTTTTGTAAATCCCAGCTTGCGTGTCGGGTTAGTCTTTTGTTTTATTTTGAGTCTATCTCATTTTCTTGAGTCAGTCCTTTTGCTTATGGGTCCGTCTTGTTGTAGCGAGTCAGTCCCCTTTGTATAAGAATGTCGGGTGATTCCGGAGTTGTTGCCTCGAACACCGTTTTGTAATTATCCTTTTGTTTTTTTTTTGAGTCTGTCTCTATCGTGGAGCCAGTTGCAACCAGGGAATCTGAATGAAACTGCTGCGGCTATCATGTTTCCATGCTTACTACTATTCTGAATTAGTTGTGCCAGGGGACTTTAATGGAACAGCAGTACATTCCACCTGTTCTCTTGTGCCCTGAAAATCATTGCATTGACCTAAGTTTTTCAAAACCTTTTGAACACTGCCGTGAAAACAAAGAGGAAGGAATTCCTCGGGTTTTGCAAACTTTGATCAAATTGAGAGAAAGAGAGGCGTGCTAATCCCTTAATGATTGAAATCATGCTTGTTAGCGTGAGTACTGAGAAGGACCCTGGCTTGATCCAGACTGGTTCCACACTATCTTCAGCGCGAGCGATTCGTTGCTTCTTTAAAAACTTTCAAAAGCAAAATGTTTCGCGCAGTCCTGCGAAGACCTGTGTGGAATCACTCTTGAGATTGTGCAGCTTTGGATCGCTCTCAGCCTCAAGACTCGAGCCCTTGTTTTAAAGCCTTGAACCACAATTCGGAGTGTTCGACGATCGACCATCAAAAGAGGCCTGTGTGGCCAGATTGGAAGCAGCCCTCGAGCAAGAGGCACCAAAGTCAGATCAAGAAGATCAGATCTCATCAGAAGAAGTCTGTAAAGCTAGAACAGAAGCACCCCTCCAAACTAGGGGCAAAAATGTCCGATTTGCTCGAAGACCCGAAGATGGGTCCTTCAGTAAGTCAATGCAACAGCCACGCTCCTGGATACGGATGGCTTCAAAACCCTAAAACCAATTGGCATGGACTTGTTACACTTTTACCCTTTGAGCGGCTCGCTGGGCCGAAAACCCGGAAGGGCGACCCAGGCAAAAGTTAGAGCAAAAGAAAATATACAAAAGAGAGAAAAAAAAATATACAAAAGAGAGAAAAATACAAAAAAATAATAATAATAAAAATATACAAAAGAGAGAAAAAAGAAAGGGAAGAAAGAAAAAGGAAAAAAAAGCTCGCAAGGTCGAAAACCCGCATCGGGCGCCTTGGCAAAAGTTAGAGCCTAAAAGGTGAAGGTTAAAATACCCGAGTGTACCTTAACCAGAACTACGTAAGGCTTGATTCCCATGTTTGGGATACGTAGGCAACTTCGTCCTGAAGTCCAGCCCCCAACGCTTTCATAGCGACTAAGTCCATGTAATGGTTTTAATCATCCGTGATTCCCATGTTTGGGATACGTAGGCAACTTCATCCTGAAGTCCAGCCACCAACACTTTCAAAGTGACTGTGTCCATATATTGGTTTTGACCATCTTCTTCTTCTCTGTATCCGAGAGTTCGGTTGTCATCGTCACTCTGAGGACTGACTACAATGCGCTGCGGTGCCATTCAAACAAGGGGCAACTTTCCGTTGCCATTCAATGCGCCGCGGTGCCGTTCAAACAAGGGGCAACTTTCCGTTGCCATCCAGCTCTCTTCAAACAAGGGGCAATTTTCCTTGGGATCTGAGGTTGTGCTTCTCAAGAGTAAGTTCCGTGCTCGTTGAGCAGTGGCTGTTTGCAAAAACAATTTTTGAGAATTTTTACTGAGGTTGACTGATCTCTCGAAAATTATTCCATCTTTTCCAAAACTGGACCAATTCTTGGACCCAAAAAAGGAAAATTTTCAGTGCTCATAGCCTGACTTGCATTATTTTCCAATCAAAAATCGAAGAAGAATGTTAATCTAACTCTCATGTTGGTCAAAATTGTTTTGGTAGAAAGCAAAAACAAAAAAATGGCCAAAATGATGAAATAGGGGCACGGTTGAGTCAGATGTTCTGTCTTCCTCCTGTTGTCAACATACTTGCCAGAAAGGGAACTCTACTTGCCGAAAGGGCACCGTATTCGCCAAAAAAGGGCACCACTGAGGCTGACCGCAAAACGGCTGAAAGTTCTCTCATCCTCCAAGCAACGAGGTATCAAGCCAAGTGCGAAGCACGAACCGGAATGGGACGAGATATCCCATTCCCACATCTGGGCAGATCTGATCACGTCCAAACTCTCCAGTAAAGCATCATCAACCAATGTCAGTTGCAGATTTGCTACACACCCAATTGTAGCGCAGCCCCTCTGTGGAAGAAACTCACTGTTGTGAACAAGAAGAAGAATCTAGTGGAATGCTAGGGGCAAGACCCCGCAACTTCCTGTTTATCCACCAACCACCCAGGGGAGGGATAAAAAATGAGAGATTGAAGAATAGAGAGATGTGCGTTGAGAGAAAAAGTGAGAAAATGGATTTTTCAGAAAAAACAGAGATTGAGTGCCAGTGTGATATGAGAATCACAAATGAGAAAAGGGTGGGAAACACTACCCGGAGAAACTGGCTCCTCGCGAACTGAGAGGTCTCTTGTCTTTGTAACACGTCTGTGTGTCGTGTCTTTTGTCTTGTTTACTTCAACCTTTGTTTTGAGCCTTTTCCGAGTGCGTCTCGTTGTTCTTAGGTTGTTTACCTTTTTTTGTGTGTCTCTGCTGTTGAGTCATTCTCGCTATGTCCAGTTATAGGCTATATACCCCGGCTTTTTTTTTTTTTTTTTTTTTAAAAAAAATCTTTCTTCAATTTCAAAAATTAATCGTTTTTTGTGCTCAGAATGTTGTGTCATTCTCCACATTTGTGCAAAAACATGATTTGGTTCCTTCATACAACTGCAGGGTCCAACCCCAATAAGTGTGAACAGGAAAACACTAGGCCTCTTTGAAGCTTCTGGGTTTCAGATCGCATCTGAGTGTGCTTCAATTTCAGTAGATTCAACCTTCATGGTTCGTCTTGTCAGATGTGGGCCGTTTGTTCAGGATCCGCTGTGTGCAAAATGAACCAAGCGCTGTGTTATGAGCTGTATGCAGATTAATCCCCAGTAAAGTATGAGCCTAGTGTTCAGAATGTGCAGTGGTTGGTATGGTTTGTTTTTGCTGTTGGCTGGTTCGTTATCTGATTATTACAATGCAAGTGTTCAATTTTTAGACAACAGATCAATTTCATTTCATTTGAGATGTAACATGATGCAATGCGATGCAATATATGAAATGTACAAATGCAACACTTTTTCAGACAAAAAGTTTGTTTCATTTCATCATCTTTTTCAAGTACATGGTTTTGGAAATAAAAATCTGTCTGCGGCAGTACAAGGTACTCTAGCTACCGGCAAAAGGTACAAAAGAAAAAGAAAAGAAAAAAAGAAAAAAAAAGAAAAGGAAAAACAGCAAAAGTCTGGATCAATGAGAAAAGGCCATGGGTGTAGGGGTCCGTCCTTGTCCTCTTCCTGGACGAAGGTCCAGGAGCATCATCAGTGCTGTCATCTGAGTCCGAGTCCAAGCCGTCTCCGGTCTCCTCCTCCGACGCCTCTGCCTCTGCCTCCGCCTCAGACTCGTCATCGCCTGGAAATGGCGCCCGTGAGCTACTCCCAACATGGGTGCGTCCCACCTTGGTGCGAGGGTATACTCTCCCATCTCCTCCGATAGGAACAGAAGGTCCAGCTGGGGCACCTCCTACGGCAAGGATCTGGAAGGGATGCTAAAAAGTACAAAAAGCGAATGCATCAGTGTACTGTGAACAAAGTATCAGTGCAGAATGTAGTGTATGAGTACAGTGTGTGAATGCCATGAGCAATTTAACAGTACAGAATACAATGCATCAGATGCTGTGAGGACAGTATGTCAGGTGTCGTTTTGTGTGTCAGAGTATGTGAAACAGTCTATGTATGGTTCGAGACCGTGGTCAGAAGGACATACCGGAATGCTATAAATGGATAGAAGGTCGAGACTCTGCTGGAGCATCCCCATCACTGAAGCGGTCAGCTCCAAGGACTGGCGAGTGTACTCAGAAGAGGCCTGCAAAAGTGTTAAGAAGCATCAATATTCTGCGGACTATCAAATCAAATGAAATGAACTAACTATGCAGAATGCAATATGTAGTAGTACATACCGGAGGCAGGTCGTAGAAACCGACCAACTCGTGATCAGGCGGAGGGGGAGCAATAGGGATCTGGTAGGTCGCCCCGCCACGCCCTCTACATGTCATCGCCGTGGGCAGAGCAGGCCAACCAGCCCCCCGCCCTCTCTGAACTCCACTCCTGCTGCGGACCCGAGCTCTCCTCGATGCTCCTGCCCCAGCCCCCGCTCCTGCCCTAGCTACCGGCGTCGCGGGTCTCTCTCTCTCAGCTAGACATCCACCGCTCAGAGGCCGCATGATGTAGGTCTGGACGTACTCTCTGTAGTCGCCCTCGCCCCTAAAGCCCTCCGCGTCCCAGCCGATCGTGTAATCGGCCATCTCCTGGGCGGTAAACCTCTCGGTGTCCCTCATGTGGGTAGGAGGTGGACCCGAAACTATCTGCTCTGGCAAGCCCAGGGTCTGGCGTAGGAAACGCTCACCCATGTACCAAGCCCAACAGACCGGGCCCTCCAATAGGATCCGGAAACGTGCAGTCTCCTCTGCCTCGGCAAACCGATACCGGGTCATGGCTGGCAGTGGAGCCCAAGGCTGCCAGGTGACCTGAAAATGACATGCAATTTGTTATCTACTGATATTGAAAATACAGTGTAAAGCGAAGCTTGAATAAAACTCTAAAAATTGAACATACCTCTGCGGGGGTAATAGTGTCAAAGTAGCGGCAGAAAAAGATGAATGTCTCTCGCGGCCTCCGCACGCACCTCACGTCAAAGCGACGCGAAAATGGGACGACGAGAGGGGTCTCTACGTCTGGCACTGGGGCGAGTCTCGGAAAGTAGGCATAGACCCACAACTGCAGAGCAAATACCAGAAGGGTTATCAGATAAAGCAGAACACAGAATAAAATAGAAATTGCAGGACCGTGTACTGTGCAATGTGTTGAGCAGAGTGTACAGTGTATGCAGTGTATAGTTAGTGTAAAGCAGGGTATATGTGTGTGCCGTGTGTGCAGTATACGATCAGCATGAAATAGAAAGTACAGTGTGCGCAGTGTACAGAGTACAGAAAATGTAAAGCAGAAATGTAAAGAAGAAAAATAAAATGTACCTCCCAAGCGCGCCAATAGCCTCCGAGCAACTGCCCACTGCCACGGGAAGCTGAGCTCATGTACCCATAGAGAGTGGCCAGAACGGCGTCGCCCCAGTCGTATTGCAGGATCTGCCTGACATCCACCAGTGCACTAAGCAGGCAGAGAGGCACAGTATTCGCCCGGTCGACGAAAATGGTAGTCCCAAACAGGAACATGAGAAAGCCGCGTGCGTATCTCTCCACAGCCTCCTGAGTCATCGGAGCCTCCTCGGTCAAAGCTGGCTGGACCCTAAACTGGACCTCGAACCAAGAATATTGAACGAAGCCGGGACGCGCAAGAGGCGGCACCTCACCGAGCAGATGGATCTGAGCAGCCGTCCACTCATCCATATCAGTATCAAAGGGGATCGGATCACCCCCTACCCCGATGCCTGTGAGCATCGAGAAATCGTAGGGAGTCATCGTCATGTCTCCCATGGCAAAGAGGTGGAACGAGTCGATGGTGTCCCACCACCTCTCTGCTAGAGCGGCAAGGAGAGGCCTGCTCGTCGTCAGTCTGGAAAGCCCTCTGCGAAATACGCCGAAGCCAGCCTGGTCCACGATGTGGCGAACCACGTCGGGTAACTCTGCATACCAATCCCGAGCGGCAATATCCCCATACCCCAGGACGGTATGGGAATCTCCCTGTTTTCAAGCAGACAATGGCGAAGAAACGCTAATATAGCGATCCCGGTATTCCCTGTTGTTGGTTAACTGTAGTCTGGACACGGTTCCGTAGATTCGTTGTTGTCTTATCCTCTTTCTACCCCTTTCCCTTTATTGTTCGAGCTTTGGGTTGTGTTGGGCAAATACGGAATAAGTTGGTTGTGCTTTAAAACGTAAAATCCTTGCCCAGCTTCTGGTCCCTCCGCTCGAGCGGCGCTTTTGACGCTTGAGCGGGACTCTGTTGTTGCTTGTCCGCTCGAGTGAGGGTTTTGGCGCTCGAGCAGGGAAATCACCCATCCAGTATTTCGTCTGCAGTGGTAGACGCTCGAGCGGGGGATTGGATGCTTGAGCGGGAGTTTGTGTCTGACGCTCGAGCAGAGAGTTTGACGCTCGAGCGGGAACCATGTCTGTAAAAGTTCTGGGAGCATGCGTCTGCCGCTCGAGCGGGGTATTGGACGCTCGAGCAGGGATTTGTGAGTGACGCTCAAGCGGGGTGTTCTACGCTCGAGCGGGGTGACTTTTATATAAAGCCGAGATCCAACCCTTTTGTTCACTTTTCAACATCCTTTCTCTCTCCTACTTTTCCAAAAAGCTATTTTGAGAGTTCCTCTCACTAAAACCCTAACTTCTCTCTTAGGATTGATCTAGTAGGAGTTGTTTTCTCACCTTGGGCCTTTACAAAAGTTGTGTTGATCGTCGAGGGCTATCTTTTAATCTGAAAATTTCGGGATTTGGAGCATTTTCGTTTCTTCATCTCCTTCATTGAGCCCCATCAGTCGAGGTAGGGATAACCTACTCCATCTTATGAGCTTTGTCTTTGAATTTTAGCATTTTGATATGTTTGCTCGGGGATGGACTAAAAACAAAAGAACTCAGTTGATAATGGGTGATCGTTCAAAACATGGGATCATGGGTGCGGTAAAAGCTAGTTATCGCAAGTCCAAGTTCTCAACTCATAGAATACAATATAGTTCTATAAATGCTTTGAAACATACAATCGAGTTTTTCTTGAACAAACAAAGAATTAATAAGTCATTTGTTATTTAAATAGGCTAATCAAAAAACTATCTATATAAATTAGAATTCAACCAAATATTGTTAGTTTTTGTAAGAATCATTTGAATCAAGTTGTGTCATGATTCCCATGGATATTATGATCTATAGTTTATATAGGAATTACAAATAGCCAACAATACTAACCATAGTCAGTGTTGGAAAACACTAATACATTCATTGCAGCCCACTTGCCATAGACGAACAGTTTTATCCTTCGATGATGAAAGAAGACACTGCAACAAATTAACCCCAAAAACATTATGTTTTTTTAAACAAATGGGAAAATTTAAAAGGTATTTTGCAAGCAAGCAATAACTCACATTAGATTCGGACTAGGCCAGATCCAAGACATCACTAGTGTGGCCATGAAATTCTTGCAGTGGCAATTCCTCAATCTGATAAATTTTTGATGAATTTTTTCCACCAACTCCTCAATAACTCCCATCCTCTCGTTTTTGATGAATTTTTTCCACTCAGCAGAAACACAACTGGTAGCAAATCTTATAATGGTCATTTGAATCTACGAAAGGATGCAATATTAATGAACAAAAAATCAGTTCTTTATTTTGTTGATATAGTTCATATGCTTATTTGTTGAAGTGTTGATATAGCTCATATGCTTATCTATTGAAAAGTTTATTTGATTTGATATAGCACCTAAACGTATATCATCGTCGTTTGCAAAGTATGGAGGTAGTTTATGTGTTATTGATACAACACCAAAATATGTATCCACCTTGAATTTCGAAGGTGTTCTAGTGATGAACTATAATCTCATCAAATGTTTTGGCCAGAATACTGAGCCTTGTTTTCAAACTCAAAGTTGAATAAGAAATGGAAAGTGAATTGTAACATAAACTTGACTGTCATGGAATTTTAATAAGATGTAAATGGAAGTGTAAGTATTGACCATCTTTCAGTTGCTAATCTTTTAGGCATTGTTCATAGGCGGTTTAGTATATTTCTACTGGGTTGTGGCTCACCCTATATGGGAACATCATTTTCAGGTACGGTAGCAACCATCTCTGAGGACATAGCTTGGGAGACTAGAGGCAGACATACTTTTGTTGCCTTATTTTCCTTGATTGTATTACATATAGATTCAAGCCAAGGACTTAATGTGTAATTAAGTTAGCACTCTCTTTTGTAACCAAGTATTAACTTGGAAAGCTGTAAGCCCGTAGGGCATTTGCTTTTGTTGTAAACATGTAATACTTTTGTAATGAAATACTCTGATGAATAAATGAATATGGATCTTTTTTTTGTATCAATGCATGTCTCTATATGGATGGGTTTAATGTTATTATTTTGAGGGCGTGACAGCTAAAGTACAGTTTTGAAAAGCATTCAGATTTGGTAGTGAACTACAGCATGTGATGTGTCATTATGTTTGCATGGTCCGGTGTAGATACAGCATGTGTGCACATTTTCCAGATTCAAACAGATATCGGGTGCCGATGTGCTCGTAGTGAACTACAGTGACTGATGTGTCAGTGTATTTGAGTGGTTCAGGGCAAGTGCAGTGTGTGTGCACGCGTTCAGATTCAAACAGATAACAGTTGCAAGTATGTTCTTCTACGGAATATCAAATCAAATGAAATGAACTAACTATGCAGAATGCAATATGTAGTAGTACATACCGGAGGCAGGTCGTAGAAACCGACCAACTCGTGATCAGGCGGAGGGGGAGCAATAGGGATCTGGTAGGTCGCCCCGCCACGCCCTCTGCATGTCATCGCCGTGGGCAGAGCAGGCCAACCAGCCCCCCGCCCTCTCTGAACTCCACTCCTACTGCGGACCCGAGCTCTCCTCAATGCTCCTGCCCCAGCCCCCGCTCCTACCCTAGCTACCGGCACCGCGGGTCTCTCTCTCTCAGCTCGATGGCCACCGCTCAGAGGCTGCATAATGTAGGTCTGGATGTACTCTCTGTAGTCACCCTCGCCCCTAAAGCCCTCCACGTCCCAGCTGATCGTGCAATTGGCCATCTCGTGGGCGGTGAACCTCTCGGTGTCCCTCATGTGGGTAGAAGGCAGACCCGGAACTATCTGCTCTGGCAAGCCCAGGGTCTGGCATAGGAAACGCTCACCCAAGTACCAAGCCCGACAGACCGGGCCCTCCAGCAGGATCCGAAAACGTGCAGTCTCCTCTACCCCGGCAAACCGATCTCGAATCGTCGCAGGCAATGGAGCCCAAGG
>NW_021026018.1:153381-184202 GCF_004153795.1 Camellia sinensis | reverse complement strand
ACTCTCGCGCATTCTCGTCTCGCGTTCCCAAGTCGCCTCTTCAACTAAATGATTACGCCACATACCTTAACCAATTTAATGACCTTTCTACGCACATTTTCTCTTTCGAATCCAAAATTTGAACTGGTATTCCTCATACGAAAAATCCCTCTAATCTGAAGGGGCCTCATAATCTATACAATGCGATGGACTGTGCACTATATTTCCTCAGCATAGACAGTAACACATTATGTCCACTCCTGCAACCTAAGGGTAGAGCAACACGATACGCAACCTTCACCACCTTCTCCAATACCTCAAATGGACCAATGTATCTAGGACTCACTTTCCTTCTTTCCAAAACCTGATAACTCCTTTCCATGGTGATACTTCAAGAATACCATATCCCCACATGAAACTCTAAGTCTCTCCTACGATGATCAGCATAACTTTTTCGTCTACTCTGAGACAGCCAATAATCTCTCTCTGATGGTGATAATTTTTCGTGTAGCATGTGAGAACCCGAATATAAAATTAAGTAAATAATTAGATAATAATAATAATTTCAATCTCAAATTTTGGTGGTGAAATTCTAAGAGTGCAATTAAAATTATTGGAGAGATATTTTAATTAATTTTTAAACCTAAATAAATTTTATGGTGAAAGTCATTGATTGAGAAGCAAGATTTATTATCAAAAAAAAAAAAATAGAGAAGAGGTGTGACTTGAACTCTAGACCACAAAATTAATAAATTAGACTCTTACCATTTGAATTGCATGTAACTTATATATGTATTTTGTATATTATCTATATATTTGACCTATGTTGCCCAACACTAGTATAAAATAAAATAAACACAAAACCCTACTCTATTATTTGTTCACCACATAGAGGGCAACAACACAGCAGCACGGGAGAAGGTTTGAGAGAAGGAAAAAAAGAAGAAGATGTTGCAATCAAGAAACTTTTGGTGTGTGTGTTTGTGTGTGATCATCAAGGTTAGCCCTCTTTAGGTTTTCTTCTTTCTTTTCTTTGTTCTGTATATCCTAATAATATTGTTATTTTAATTCATTCATGGAGGTGTAGTTTATTATTTTGTATATAATATATATATATTGTTAAGAAATTTGAGAGTAAATTCATGTATAAAGAATGGGTATTATTCTTAGTTAAAGAAAAAAATTCTGCGCATAATCACGAACTTTAAAAATCCAAGAAACCATATCAAACGGATGAATTTTAATCTGAAATTTTTACAGTAGATCATATTACACATTGAATTGCATAGATGAATTTTTCATAATTTTTGAGTCAAAATCCATATGAATTGAGGTATTCAAATCTGTCAGGAAACCAGTCCGAAACAGTAAATTCGGGATTTTGTTTCTTGGGTATAAAATCCAAAACATTTCAAAATTAGTGTCATAGAACGGTTACGAGAACTAGTTCGTATGTTTTTTGACCTTGCATTGATTGCTCGTGTATATTAAGAGAACCGTCAATTTCTTTAAAAGTGCTGCAGAAAACAACCTGTTTGATATAATAAATTGTAGATAATATTTTTGATAAAGAAAATCAAGTGAAACCAATTGGGTTTGAAACTTAGGATATATTAGACATATCTGGAGGTTATTGGAATTTTTTCGAATAGCGTGGATGGGTTTGTAATTTTCAAAGTTAGCGAATAGATTGGGAAACTTGTTAAAACACTGTTTCATCTTAAAGTTATTTTTAGTTAAGTTTCGATCGGAATCTATGTCTTGGGTGATTTTAAACCTTGAGAATATGAACTTAGGTAATATTTAAGAGTAACGGTGAGTTGGGTTGAGCCGTGTTAGTGCGCTTAGTTTGGGATTACTCAGTTCGTATTCTTTAGTATTTTTAAATTAGCAGTGACGTGTAGTTTCATATTGGTTCAGGCACTAGTTGGACTTTCATACTCTACTTCGAGGATTACATTATTTTGTTCCAGGTGAGGTAGTTTCATGCTACATATTTTTATAAAGTTTCCCATACCCTGAACTGTTGGAAAATTAAATTGTTGTTCATTATTAACTGTTTGATAAATTATTATATTATCAATTGAATCAAATTATTTCTGAAACATGTGTGAACTTGGCATACTGTAAACTATTTGTTTTGGTCTCATGTTTATAATATGAACTACCATGTTTTGCGAAACTGATGTGTATTGATTATTGGGACCATGTGTGTATTAGTCCAGGGAAATTATTCCATGTGTGTGGTGACTCTGGCCACTAGGGAACAGATCCGGGTTGGGCCGTGATGACTCTAGTGCTCAACGATTGTAAGGAACAGACTTTAAAAACAACTAGGTGACCTTCAAATCGGATCGTCTTTGAGAAAGGCCCAGTGCCACCCTGAGATGATCTTTAGTTCGGTATTTGGATCCAACGGGGCTATAGCCTGAGAAATGTTGTGGCGATTAATTTGTTTTTATTGGTACCATAAAATTAATTGGTGTTCATGTTATAATCTGTTTTAAGTGAAAAATGTCGTTTTATCATGTTCTTGCGAGACATGAGTATTTTAAGTGTTGAATTGTGGAACCTTCTTTTTGAAACAGATTGCTTTATCAAAAGTGTATGCCAATCTAGTTTCTGTGATATATATCTTATTTTGGAATTGAACCCTGTTTTCAAAACTGTATTTACTATCCATGTTGCTACTCACTGAGCTATCAGCTGACTTAGTTGTTTACCATTTCCAGGTGTTAGATGGACTTAGAGTGGACTCATGGCGTAGCGGGGACTCAATTGCATGGACCTCTAGGGCATTTATTTAATTTTCTTTTAGGTTGCTTTGTCGAGTTTTGTGCATACTTTGTGATTGGGTTTTATTTAGAATTATTTTATTTTGTGGGTTGTTTATATCCCATAAGTTTGGATGGTTTTTGATTGCGGTTGATTTTGCCGTTTATAATTGTGGCATGTCTGGATTGAGTTTTGGTTATTTATTATTGGACTATTGTTCAGTTGTTCAATGTGATTGGATTCGTGTTTAGGCTTACGTGTGCCTTGGGCTAAGTCCCTGTGGGCCACGGCCGGTCATGCCCGGATTTGGGGTAATCCCCATTACGATTCTAAAAAAGTTGACATTGGGTTGGGAAGGGATTAAATCCCAATGGCAAAGCACAGCCCTAAGGAATGGGTGAAGGGGGAAACAGACTCCACCCTTTGCGATTGATAGGAGATGGAAGACAATCGTGGTTTCATCAGCCCTCTCCATATCGAGGGTGCCGTCTGCCACAAGTGACAGATGAACGTCATCAGGAATGGAGAAATGGCATTGGAAGCCAGAAATTCGATCCGAGGAGAGGAGATCTTTTAAATGTTTTGCCATTTCCTTCAGCCTATAGGAATATGCTAAGCCAAAAACAAAGCAACATAAAAGATTCAGAGTAGAGAGGGAGAGAACTTACAAGAGACGAAGAGGATAGTGAAGAAAAGGAAGTTGCAAAGGTAATTCGGAGGGCAGTCCAGCGACGAGCGTCTAAAAGTGTATATGTATTTAAAAAGATGTCAAAATTTTAAATCACAATAAATAGAAGTGTACGAAGGGGCGAGAAGTTGAAATGATAACCGAGAAGCATGTGCTTAGACATTTGCGTTGGAATGAGGTCAGCCGCCGAATTTCGGCTCTGACTTTTCGAGTTCGAAACCAAACACTCCAGCCAACTGTTGTCAGTGAAGTGCTTGGGGGCAATTGTGGGGGCCGAATATTGGGAGTCGTAGAGAGGCCGAATAGTCAAACTTGGAGAGTCGAAATATATAGCACTCGGCGTCGTCTCACACGCTCGAATCCTATCCTATTCGGCCAAATAGCTGATTGAGCAAGGGGTCGATTTAGCAAGGGGCCGAGTGAAAAGCGGTTTGCTACAAAAGAAGCCGAATGGTGAATTGAAAGTGGACCCAATCCCGAGGCCCAAGAAAGAAAAGATATAAATAGAAGAACATCAACCAGAAAGAGGTACGTGAGAACTATTGCGCTTAATTTAAAATACAAGTAATTCAAAGTATAGAAACTGATTTGCCCGTCGGAGTGCTAATTCCTGCACCCTCGACCGGAGTGTTTATTCCTTTTCAGGTGATTAGGTGAGGATCACGAGTGTCCCCCAGAATCAGAAGAGTATTTTTAAACCATTTCTCCACATCATCCAATCCTTTTTTTTTTTTTTTTTTTAAAAGGATCAACAAATTGTTTTGTTCTTTTTGACTACGAATAAATTTGTTTTCAACCACGGATTGAGTTTTGATGTTGTCAAAGACTGTACAGTCATCTACTGTCACATAATGTTTTGTTACTTTCTATTTTATTTTTAAAAAATAAAAAAGAAAGAGTTACCATCATTATGTTGAATTACCCTAGATAAACTACACTGACATTCAGTTTGATACAAACAACGTCAATCTTTTTAGTCCTTAAAACAACTTTTTGGACAGTCAGATGTTTTAATACAAAATTAAATAACTAAAATCTTAGGTTTTGTTTTTTTAATTTTAATTTTTTTTTATGTACTCTTACAATACGCCTCATTCAATCGTAATTTCAAAGAAAAATAGAATTTTGTATATTATTTTGTTCACTACAACAAAGACTTTTCCTCAGCATAAAAGAAAGGTTGTGGAATGAAAAAATTGTCAAATCATAGCTCAGAGGAAGGATTTTCTTCTATCAAAATTTAGGAGTAAATATTCAATATCATAGTGATGTTATATCATATCAGTCCAGCCATGCATATCCTGGTTGCACATTATTACATAATTGAGTATACAATGATTGTGTAACCGCCACATATATGTGGTGGGGTTAATTATACTTATATTGTAGTTTGTTATTTGATAGTGATACTATGCATCGGTGACAATGTGGTATCACCATTGTATAAAAAAAAAATTTCTCCAAAATATAGTGAACAATGTTGTCTGGGTCTATTGTACCCACCATCAGTCCATGGGGCTCATTCTTTTATGAACGATATACTACATAGAAACTTACAAAATAAACAAACACAAAACGATCTGACTCATCTTGTGGATTGTTGTATTCCTCCCTTCTTTTCCCAACTTGTTTAAATCCCTTTTTAGTGGATGGTTTATTTGGATGATTTTTCTCATTTACTATTTTGTAGATGGTTTCTCCCATTTTTTTTATCTTTCCCAATTCTGTGAGTGGGATCTTCTTTTTTTTTTAATTTTTATTTTATTTTAATATTGTTTTTCCCTTTTTATGTGTTTTTTGTGGGAAAATAATGAGATAACTAATTAAAGGACATGATTGAAGCTATTAACCTATTTTTTTTCTTGGAATTTTTATTTTTTATTTTTTTAAATCTGGTATTTTCACTTCAAATTCATTTTTTTCTTAAATAAATACAAAATCTTCTTTATTGAACAAGGTATCATCTTTAATTGCATATTTCAATGTCTAGGTTATCTTAGTCTTGAAATTGTCATGCATGCATTCGTTTAACAATTCTAAAATTAAGAATCAAAGTGATGATAAGTACAGACCGACCTTTAGTTAGGCAAAATGAGTGCCTAACACCTACACATCTTGTACCTAAGTTTCCGAACCTAGTTCATTGGTTATGATAGACTAGTTCCTTGTTGGTGGAGTCATTATGGTTCTTGGACCTTAAAACCAAGGGCAACTCTAGTTTTTGAACCTCCAATCAATTGTCAAAAGCCTGTGGGAATTGATTTTGTGGGCTTCAGATTATGACTATTTGACTATTATTGGCTTGATCTTTTTTGATGCCAGTATAATACAAAATAGAGAGGCTTAGGGGTTGATTACGTGATTCATGTATTTTAATTTTTCTAGTTAAGTTCTTCTTAACTTTATTTATAAAAAAAAGAAAATCGAGAGGCTTAGGGGTTGGTTGTATGGCTGCGAGTAGCAGTAGTAGGGGTATTTTTATACTGCTGAATCTCTCTCGATGCATGTCATTTTCCTGTACTTTTAATTTCATGCTGTTAAATGAAATTTTTCTTTGCTGATCAAAAAAAATAATACAAAATATGAGATTTCAAGCCATTGCACGTACACCTTACAAACCCAATTCCAAGTGCCACGTCTAGCACATTGTAACCAATAAAAATCATGACTTTGCAACTTCACAAACTTGTGGCTAAAGTAAAACAAATTATATGAGATCTGAAGCTTCTAAAAAACACTCAAGAAACCATATGTGCATCACAATCATTACATGATTAATCAAACAACATATATGTGCATTTTTTACAAGATTTGAAACAAATGCAACTCAAGATTTCCATCTAAAAAGAGAAAAAAGAAGGAAAAACAAAAGAAAATATATGACAATACATATATTATTTGATGATACGTACTTCACCATTACAAGTAGAACAGTACAATATGCCCTAAAGCATTGGCTTAGTTGGTAAGGGATGTTTAAACCAGGAGATAATAGATGCAAATTATTTCCTATAAAGCAAATGAAAAACAAAGGAAAAAAAGAAAAAAGTGGAAGAAAAGTACAATAGTATCGAATACGCATTAAGTAGTTAAAACTACTTTAGAAACTGCATCATTTCATATGGTTCATTAAAATAAGTAGTAGGATATTTGCTTAATCAGGGTTCAGTGGAAGCAACAAGAGCATACGAACCTAGATCACCTTCAGCTGCAGCCTCATCATCGATGTTTTTGCATTCATGGTAAAACACAGTGAACGTCACAAACATGAAATAGTTCAGCAAGCAAGTTATGAAGGCACGGGAAATAAGGATAGCGAGCGATGCCTGAGTTGCGAGATTACAATTCCTCATAATGACGAAGGTTATTCCAAAGACAACACAACTAGTTAGGAGAACCATAACACAACCCTTAATCTTCTTGCCTTTCATGAGCTCACTGGCTCTGTCAATCGCCTTTAGACCACATGAATCATCTTCTACTATCGAAACCACTAGGCTCAACATCCAAATAGCCCGCACATAAAGATAACCAAATACTCCTAAAATGATTGCTATAGTTAATAGACCTACTAAAAGAGGACCACCAACTATAAAAATGACTAGCGCAATAGTGATCCAGAAGAGAGCAATAAGGGAGAAAGAGATTAGAGCCATGTAAATGCTAGTAGTCACCGGACTTTTCCACCTTCCTTTAATCCTTGAAAACACATCTTTTGCGCTCACTATTTTCCCTGTGTAGGCATCAGATGACAATGAAATAGTAGTCATTAAGAAAAATAGCATGATTACATAAGAAAATAGCCATTTTACCAACAGCAGGACTACAAAACGTCGGACATCGTTTAAGATTCCACTTTGCAAGAATTCATTGAATTCATTGCCTTCGTGATATTTTCCAATAAGCGACAACCTCCAAGTTAAATCTTTCAACAAGGGCGACAATTCTAGATTAACACCATATGCCAACAGACAGTATGAAAGAAACACTGAGAGGAAGATGGAGACCACGATGGTCCCATTCCTAATGCTGATTTTGAGGGATTTGTGTATAATTGAAAAAACTCCAATGGAAGATTGTGATTTTGATGAGTTCTCCACATGTTTATCAATTTGGTTTTTTGATATGGTTAGGCTCATATGAGGAGATGATAGATTAAGCTTAAGCATTTTGTTTTTGGTACAATCAAATTCAAGACAAATTTTGATTTATATATAGAAGTCAATGTTGGACACATGTTTATCCATTTCCTTTTGGTAGTGATTACTACTAGGATGAAACTAATAATTAATGACAAGAGGGTCGATAATTTGTAGGCCATAGAATACTACGATCTTGGGAACTTATGGTTGTCCAATTCTAATTTATCAAATTGAATAATCATCCAATCTTTTGTTTTTATTTTTATTTTATTTTATTTGAAGTAGATGGTATACCATTTTGTTTTGCCTTTTTTTTTTAAAAAAAAAAAAACTAAATATTAACATGTTTTCCCAAATATATGAGCATTTTAGTTTTAATACAAAATTAAATAACTAATAAACTTAGTTTTTTTATTTTATTTTAGTTATATACTCTTTATAATGAGCCTCTTCGAATGCTAATTTCAAGACCAAATAGGTTTTTATTTTTATTTTGTTTGCTACAACAAAGACTTGTCCTCAGCATAAAAAGAAAGGTTGTGGGATGAGATTTTTGCTAAATTATCCCAAGAAGAAGGATTCTCTTTAATCCAAATCTAGGAGTAAAAATTCAGTGTAGTATATGTAACTGCCACATGTACATTTCATAGTTTATTTTTAGCTAGTGGCACTATGTGTCACTACTAACGTAAATTGAATTTTTTTTCGAAATGTAGACTTAACAATATTGTCGAGATCAATTGTGCCCACCACAAGACTGTGGAGCTCATTTTTTATGAGTAAAAATTTATTACACAAGAACTTACAAAATAAACGGCTAAAAAACCAATAGATCTACAAAATTAATAAATATAATATACATTAGTCACAAGGGAAGGAAAAATGAGCTGTGCAAACACAACTTTACAGAAATACAAGGTTTTGATGCTAAGATTTTAAAGAAGTCTAAGTGCACAGAAAGTTTCGAATACAGGAAACACATATATGACATATATATTTGTAATTACAGATGTTAATATTTTTTATCTCAAACATCTATATATGTGTTTGAAATATTTTATACACGTAGCACAACTATAAAATTTAGGGCAACTTACAAGTACCTCTCTCGAAGTTTAGCTAAATTACAAATATCCCCCTGAGGTTTCAAAAATTACATCTCACCCCCTGAGGTTTGTATTTTCATAACAATTTGTCACCTCAGGTTTATATTTCATAACAAATTATCCCCTAATTTGTTATGCAAATATAGCATTCAGGGAGGAATTTGTAATTTCTCAAACCTCAATGGGTATCTGTAATTTAGCCAAATCTCGAGGGGTATATCTAATTTGCCCTAAAATTTATGAGTTGATGGGCACTTGCCTGAAAGTTCTTATGCATATGAGAAAAGCTATGGACGGCGATTAATCCATCCAAAAAAATTTTGATGGATAATTGTATGATAGAGATTAATTTATATAGTGTGTAATTCATTTATCAAATTGTTGGCTACACATTTTGTGCTAACCAATAACAAATCGACGCGTGGCAAAGTAAGGGTAATATGGGGAGACCAGGTAGATCTTTGATCCTGATCATACACGTGGCAGTCACTATTGGAATAAAGAGACACACGGTGACGTGGCTTCAACGGTTGCTCATATTCAAATTCAAATATAAGGGGGAAGCCTAACTGCAAGTGAAGGCGTAGTGGAACTACTTATAAGGTAGCATGATCAGCGATTATGGAGGAGCAATTCGACGGTTTGAAATGCAATTCGACGGTTATCTTCGGAAAGTATAAATAGCAGGAAGGACTTCAGAGAGAGGACGAAGAAAAAGAGTTGAAGAATTACTTTACATATTCCAGTTTTATTTCCTGTTCTTTATATTTCTGTACTTTAAGTTCCTGCGTTGCACTTCATTTGTAGGAGTAGTTTTCGAGTACATTGCTGCTGTAATTCTCTACGGAACTAAGATCATTGTAAGTTTCTCATACTAATGAAATACTTCAGTTTATTTAACTGTCCTTATGCTCAAATTCTCTGAAGTCAAATTACCAGTAAGCCACCAGTAAAAGTCCTCTTTATTGAGGCTAAAAGAACCATAACACAATCGTCTGAATAATTGGTTGGCAATTACAATTCTGTAAGGACTGATTGATCCTTACTGGCACGCTCATAATTACAAAAGTAACCTTCGAAAGCCAAAAAGCCAACATATATTTTTGGCACGCCCAGTGGGACACGTAAAAATGGCTAGACGTAGGAGACAAGGAGAAAATGAACGTTTGGAAGAAGGCGTGGAAGGAGAGGTGGAGACATCCAATCCGGAGGATAATGTGATAATACATCCTGTAGAGACTCCTATCCTATCGGAACCCATGGTCGAACAGACCAATACTTCAGAGCAAATACCATTTGTCCGTAATAATGGACGAGACCAAGGAATTGGACCATCCGTTGTCCCGTCTGCTCAGCCAGTTAATCCGTGGAGTGGCTTGGTAGATGCCATGGGACAGCAATTAATAAACACAATGGAAAGGTGGGCGGTATCCTTTTTGGATCGAGTGAATAATCACCAACCAACGAATGTAAGACACATAGAGGAGGTGAATGTCCCTCAGCAAAGATTGGCTAGAGACAAACAGCCTATGCAAGCTAATGGACATTCTAATGGGCAAACCAGTAATCAGATTCATGAAAGATTGCCACCTCAGTCTTGGTACGAACCCATTTCGAGGCCTGTAGCAGGCCAGAATGCCTCAATATTCAACAGTGAAGCCATGCAAATTGGTGGATCTAGCCCGGTGCAAGAAAATGGCATAAGAATGATTTCAAATCCCACATTCGAAGCCATACCTGGCACCAGGAGGTACAATAATCCCTTATTCGAATTTATACCCGGGGGGTTGGAAGGTTTTCCTACAAGTGAAAGGGATACAATACCTGTTCCAGCACCTTTCGTGGGTCCTTTCGCAGGACAGGCTCAAAAAGGTCATCTATACCCCCAACAGCAGCCTGTACCACAGGGACTGCCAGCCCCGAATATACCACCTTATGGACCAAGGGGACCACAAGCACAAGTTTGTCCGCCAAATCCTGTGTTTGTTCCCCCAGTAGTGGTTCAGTAGGCACAAAATATGGTCCCTAGGGACCAAATTACTGAGATAGTTAGGGAGTTGTGTGGGCCAATGGCTCGGGGGGTCCAAACTCCTGTGTATAGAAAACCATACCCAGAATGGGTCGATAGGGTACATGAATATCCAAGAGGTTTCAGGATACCAGATTTTGTCCTCTTTCAATGGAACGGAAACCAGTCAACAGTAGAGCATATTGCTAGGTTTGCCGCTCAATGTGGTGAATTTACCAATCATGACTATATAAAGTTGAGACTATTCCACGAATTCTTTAACTGGGGGGGCGTTTGTGTGGTACGTTAATCTTTCACCTGGCTCCATCCAGACTTGGCAGCAAATGGAAGAGGCATTTCATGCCAATTCTTCCAATCAAAGCCAGAAGTTTCCATGGCAGACTTGGCCAGATTGAGTCAAAGGCCTGAAGAGAAGGCTACTCAATTTATTTCCAGATTTAAGAGGGCTCGAAATAAATGTAGAGTATTTTGCCAGAAACTGAATTTGTAAGATTGGCCCAAAATGGCCTAGAGTTCAGGCTTCGAAAGAAGTTTGATTCAACAGAGTTTAGAGATTTAGTGGAACTGACTTATAAAGTATCTAGATATGAGGCATTACTAGAAGAGGAACAGGATCGAAATAATGCGTCATATAAGACATACTACAAAGATCCTAATTATGAGATTGATGCAGCAGAAATTGTAGGAAAGAGCCTATGATCTGTGAAGCGTTAATTCATAAAGATACGACAATTGACCAGCAGTTTAAAAAGAAAGATCTCCACAGGAAATATTCTTTCGATTTAATTAAGGCAGATGACATTTTTGATCATTTGCTTGCTGCCAACTTCCTTAAGTTACCAAAAGGTGTTAAAATCCCATCTCTTGATGAACTTAAAGGAAAAATATATTGTAAATGGCATAATTCTTGGTCTCACTCGACTAAAAACTGTGTTGTTTTTCGAGACAGGATCCAAGAACAAATTCGGAAAGAGAGTTTAGAAGTTCCCAGCCAAAGCTGAAAAAGCCATGGGGATTGATAGCAATCCATTTCCAGAAATTGGAGAGGTGGCAGCCAATGTCATCATGTTAGACTTTTAGAACCTGTCTTTGAAAGAATTGGAGGAAGTCAATGTACAGATGCATGTGGCCAACCAGACAGCAACCAAAAAAGACCTTAGAAGACCACCAGCTATGGGACGAGATTTCTCACATCAGAGGGAAGATTCTGATGAGGAAGCACTGGATGATGATTCCCTAGAGGCAGCCGTGATGCAACGAATGTGTCCCAGGTGCAGACTGAGTTATAAGTGGTTGAAAGGCCTTCCAGTCGATGGGAAGCAGTATTACAGGGATGTGCAGAGGCATACCAAACCAACCAATGCTTATAATAAAAGGCCGTATCCGGCTAACGTTAGGCGGCAGCCATTAGTGGTTGAGCCTGTAGGTGAGAGAATGCATACTAAAGGCAAGAGGCCCTTATATGAGTCCAGATCACCTAACTATTACAGGTTGGAGAGTAGTCATTCTGAAAGAAGGTTGGAGAAAAGTTCAGGTTTTGGAATCAAAAACAGGAATTGGCCCCTTGGGCCAGCTTCACGAAGGACAGAGAATGATCACCATCATCGAAAACCTGAATCAGGCTCAAAGCTTGGGGACAGGGCCAAACAGTTGTTTTCACAGCCAGCTTTGAAGGTGCCCTCGAAGGAAGACAGAAGCAGCTCAACGTCTAGGTCAGTAAGTTCGTGGGTACCTGGAGTCCTAGATTGGTTTGTAATGCAAAACAAACCTAGGGAAATGCCTACCCAAATGAGTTTTGGAAATCAAAGTAGGATGGTTAAGCCTCCTTTGGTGGCCCCCAACAACTGGGTATTGCTGAAACACCCAAGAATGAGGGAACCAGATATGGTCCCCGTTATTTCCAGATCACAAAGGAGGAAAATTCAGCGTAGGTACACCCAATACCAGAGAGACCTGAAGGAAAGTGGAGAGAGTTCTTCGATGATCCAGACTGGAGAAAGGGAGAATCGAAAGACAGACCATAATTCAAAGCTAGTTTCACAAAATGAGGTGGATTGCACCAGAGAGCAGTTGGCCAAGGTTCATTCTGAACTGAAGGTCAGAGAGAAGGAAAGTCTAGCAGGGTTGGAGGAAGCTCTGATGGAGAGTGGTAGCGAAACGGAAGAAGATATTGGTGTAAGCCAGAAGAAAGAAATGGTGGAAGAAGAAATGTTCGAAGCCTTCATGGCTGAGCAAACATTTCTGGTTGCAAAACCAGTTGAGGAAAATCATTCGAAGGGACCCATTACCAATGAAATACCAGAATGCACCATGCAGGATGTTTCTGAGGTAATTGACCAAGGTGACCAAGAGGAGAAACAGGTACAGCCAGCCATCCAGTTTGGCTCGTTTCCCCCTGTATCAGTGAACATGGTACACATACTACCACAGGAATTCGAAGCTGAAGATGAGAATCAAGGGGGGCAGGAAGCTGATCCCATTCCGATCTCTAGTGAAGATTCACAAGCGAGTATGGTACAAGATAATTTCGAAATGGTCACCCCAATGGAAGCTGAATATGAGAGCGAGAAAGTGGTAAGCATTAACCTCTCGTATCCATTCGAGTATCCTACGAATTCCATGACGCAGCATGTTAAGCCTTTGTACATTAAGGCCTCTTTCGATGGGGTTCAGTTAAACCGAGTCTTGGTGGATAATGGAGCTGCGGTGAATTTATTGCCGAAATCCTCTTTGAAGAAATTAGGGAAGAGGGATCCCAGGTTGATCCTAACCAGTATAACCATCGCTGGTTTTGCTGGAGACAAGCAGATGGCCCAGGGAATTCTACCTATCAACCTGAGTGTGGGAACCAAGGACTGCATGACGGCGTTTTTCGTCATCGATAGCAATGCGAAGTACAATTCTTTACTTGGTAGAGATTGGATCCACACTAATAAATGTGTGCCTTCCTCTTTGCATCAGAAGATGATAATGGCTCTAGGCAATGGGAAGACGGAGGAAATTAATGCAGATCCTCAACCTTTCATAGCCTGTGCAGATTTCGTAGAAGCCAAATTGTATGTTGATGGCGTGGCACCGCTTAGTATACTGATGGAATTCGATGGCTCAGCCGAAGTAACGGCTGATGAGGAGGTAGCACACCTGAAGCAGTTAGTCCAGGAGAGTGCTGGCGAAGAGCTAGTGGTTAAAGATGACAATGATGCCTGGTTATAGGCAGCAAGATGACGCAGCAGAAGCCAGGTCTTTGGCTTTAATCAAGTTTTCAATATTGGATATAAAGTCAATAGTCCAGAAAGTTCAAGAGCAAGAGAAAGAAGTCATGACGATTGGCTACCAGTGGGAGCAGCAACAAGCCAGAGTTTTGACCCTTAATAAATATTGTGCATTGGACATAGAAACAAGAGTCCAAGAAATGCAGGAAGAAGAAACCTTGTGGGCAGAATTTGTCTGTGAGGAGGAGAAAGAGGAGGAATCAAAGAGCCTGCAAGCAGAACATAGTAAGGAGATTTCTGCGGAGACAGAGAAGATTAAAGAAGGAGTTCCAGTAAGTACTCAGATACAAGACCCCTTAGAAGAAATAAATTTAGGGGAAGATTCTGTACAACAACCCATTTATATAAGTGCTTGGTTGAGTTCTCTTGATAGGGACCAGTTATTGGTTATTCTGAGGCGATATAAAGATTGTTTTGCATGGTCATACAATGAACTACCAGGATTGGATAGGTCATTAGTGGAACACAGGCTTCCCATGAAGCCTAATTTCAAGCCATACAAACAAAAACGAAGAAGAATGAGTTCAGAAGTGATCCAGAAAGTCAAGGAAGAAATTCTTAGACTACTCAGGGCAGGCTTTATCAGAACAGCGAGGTATGTTGAGTGGTTGTCTAATATTGTACCTGTAGTCAAGAAAAATGGCAAAATGAGAGTATGCATTGATTTTAGAAACTTAAATTTGGCAACTCCAAAAGATGAATATCCTATGCCTATAGTAGATCTGTTAGTAGATAGCTCGGCAGGACATCACATTTTATCAATGATGGATGGACACTCAGGCTATAACCAAATCTGCATTGCGGAGGAAGATGTTCACAAGACAGCATTTAGATGCCCTGGGAATATTGGGACCTTCGAATGGGTTAAAATGCCGTTTGGCCTGAAAAATGCTGGGGCCACATATCTGAGGGCTATGAACATTATCTTTCATGACCTTATTGGTGGGTATCTAGAATGTTATATTGACGACATTGTGGTTAAATCCCAATCCATGGAGGAACATTTGTTTCACCTAGAGACAGCCTTTGAAAGAATGAGAAGGTTCAAATTAAAGTTGAATCCTCTTAAGTGTGCTTTTGGCGTATCATCTGGAAACTTCTTGGGCTATGTAGTACACAAGAAAGGAATACAGATCGACCAGAATAAAGCCAAAGCCATCATTGAAGCCAGACCCCCATCAAGTAAGAAAGAATTACAAAAGTTCCTTGGTCAGGTTAATTTTCTTCGGAGATTCATTTCTAACACTGCAGGGAAAACTAAAATTTTTTCTTCTTTATTAAGGCTGAAAGATGAAGAGAAATTTGTGTGGACAATGGAGCATCAAAGTGCTTTCGATGGAATCAAAGCCTACTTGGCCAACCCTCCAGTACTGATGCCACCAAATGGCGTTAAGCCTTTGAAGTTGTACATAGCAGCAGCAGAAGATTCATTGGGAGCTTTCTTGGCCCAAGACAATGAGGAAGGCAAGGAGCAAGCTGTTTACTACCTTAGTAGGTTTTTAAATTCTTGCGAATGTAAATATTCAGCTGTAGAAAAGCTTTGCCTTGCATTGTATTTTGCTGTAATGAAATTAAGATATTACATTTTGCCTACAACTGTCTTGGTAATTGCAACCACAGATTTGGTTAAATACATGTTATCTAGACCTATGTTGAGAGGAAGAATTGGCAAATGGGTATTAGCCTTGTCAGAATTTCACTTAGAATATGTGCCCCAAAGGGTAGTGAAAGGACAAGTTTTAGCCAATTTTTTGGCAGATCATCCATCTCAAACAGAGAGTCAAGAAATAATGGAACTCAGTATGGCTAGTGTCGAGCCCTGGCAAATGTGGTTCGATGGATCGAAAGCCAATGGCCTAATTGGAATTGGTGTAGTAATCAAGTCACCACAAGGAATTAAAACCACACATGGTTTCAGAATAGATGAAACTGCTTGTTCTAATAATCAAGCTGAGTATGAAGCTTTGATAGTAGGATTGGAAATTCTTATTGGATTACAAGTACATGCAGTTGACATATTTGGAGATTCCCAATTGGTCGTTAACCAAGTAAAAGGGATTTTCAGGTGTCAAGTATAAGTATGCTACCATATTATGTCGTCGCATTACATTTGCTTTCTCAATTTGAAATAGTAAATGTAACTTATGTCCCGAGATTCTTGAATAATAGAGCTAACGATGTGGCGCAGAAAGCTTCGAATTTCAAGAGTAAAGATGGTACCCATTGGGATGTAAGCCAAACGACATACCAAAAACCTATACCTCCTTTAAGTAAAAGGAACATGGTCCTGGAAATCAATTATAATAATCTGCAGGAACAGGATTGGAGACATCCAATAATACAATACCTGACTGGCCCATCTTCGAAAGCCAGCAGAAAAGTTAAATTGCAATCTGTGCGCTATATCATATACAACAATGATCTCTACAAAAGAGGGAGAGATGGTCTATTGTTAGAATGTTTAGGGCCAAAAGAAGCATTAATAGCTATGGCTGAAGTTCACGAAGGTATCTATGGTGCACATCAGCCTGGCGTAAAAATGAGATGGCTGCTTCGAAGACATTCCTATTATTGGCCAACTATCCTTAAAGATTGCATAGAATATGCAAAGGGCTGCCAGGCATGTCAAAAGCATGGTACAATAAGGCATGTGCCCATAACTGATCTACATGCAGTAGTAAAGCCTTGGCCATTTAGAGGATGGGCCATGGATATGATGGGGAAAATACACCCTCCATCTTCGAAGCATCACTGTTTTATTTTGGTGGCTACTGATTATTTCACCAAATGGGTCGAAGCCAAACCATATAAAACTGTAGATCAGACGGAGGTTATTGGGTTCATTAAAGATTTGATCCATAGATTTGGCATCCCACAAACGATCACGGTCGATAATGGGACTGTTTTTGATGGGAAAATGGTAAAGTCTTTTGTGGCTGAGTTCGGGATTAGCCTTGTGAACTCCACTCCATATTACGCACAAGCCAATGGTCAAGCTGAGTCATCTAACAAGTCCTTAAAAAAAGGAATACAAAAGGTTGTGGAAGAAAATCCGAGAGATTAGCATAACTTATTGTTAGATGTATTGTGGGCTTATAGAACTTCCCCAAGGTCAAGCACAGGAGTCACTCCTTATGCCTTAGTTTATGAGCATGACGCAGTGTTACCAGTGGAGATTAATGTTAAATCCTTAAGGGTAAGATGCCAAGACCAGTTGGATCCTGAGCAGTACTATCAAAGTATGTGCTTGGAATTAGAAGATATAGATGAAGCTAGAATTTTGGCATTAAATAGCATTCTCTTCCAGAAGAAGAAAGCAGCCAAAAATTATAACAAGAAAGTCAAACACATTGGCTTTGATGAAGGTGATTTGGTGTGGAAAACAATACTCCCAATAGGGATTAAAACCATAGATTTGGCAAATGATCACCTAACTGGGAAGGACCATATCAAATTCATAGAGTTTTGCCTTTTGGGGCATACCATTTGAAAGATCTGAGTGGTTATGTGCATCCCAAAAGGATTAATGGCAGATATTTAAAACCTTATTTTCCAACTATTTGGGAAACACAGGGAACAAAATAAACAGTGAGCACAAGAACATAAACAAGGAAATACTTTATAAAGAGTCGAGTACATTGTGCCACAAGTTGGCCCAAAAATCATTACAATGTTTTAGCTGTTTTTGTACAACAGATTTCCTATTTGTAAATGATGCAAACAGTTGAATAGCTGTAGTCATATCTTTCTTTTGATCAGCCAGTCCTTGATTGGTGATTTGCAGTTTGAGGTCAGTTCGGAGTAAGGCTTGATTCACTGCAGAAAGCTCATCTTCGAGTTGAGCCTTCCTTTCCAGCAATTGAGTTCGGAAGTGAGAGGCAGAGGAGTGTTGTTCCTTAAGCGTTGATACTTCAATATGCACTTGAGAAACAAAACTTTGATCTCTGACCAATTTCTCATCTGCGGCCTTGGCAGCATGACAGATGCTGATGTAAAAATCAATGGTAGCTGCTGCCTGGGATAGGTGGTTAGAGACATCTATACCAGACTGCTCAACAAGTTTGCAGCATTGAAGAAACCCGTTTTTTATTATAGGCCTTTGTAGAGCCTCGAAGGGAATCCTCGAAAAAGAAAGTAGCAGGTCTAGACAGGTGTCCAAGTCTATCGAAGGCACAGAAGGTTGGCTGCTAGAGGAAGGAGAACTCTCAAAGATTTCCAGCAAAGAATCAGCTAAAACTAATGGCTCAGTCTCCTCATCGAATGTTGGAGAAGTAGAAGTGATGTCAAAAAGACTAGCTAATCTTGCTTCAAAAATATCAATCTCATCAGGAGACATGAGGGGAGCAGAAAGAGTTGCCTTGAGAGACACAGAAGATTGCATAGCAACAGGAGAAATGGGTGGAGCATCTTTGATGGTCTCCATGGTCCTGGTCACCAATGAATCAAGAGAAGGAGGGCTGGAGCTAGGTAAAGATGGTGAGTCACGGATTGGAGAGCTGTCAGCACTCATCAAAGACAAGGTAGCACTTGGAGCCTCCTTGGAAGGGGAGAGAGGAGCAAGACTCAGTAAAGAAGTAGATTGAGGAAAGTCAAGAGTCAAGTAAGAAAGATAGGGAGCTAAACCAAGAGGAAAAGGTACAAGAATTCTTGGCCTCAGGAAAAGGGTAGAAAATCTAAAGTCCAAAAATGGAAGTATGGTCTGAGTAGTCCCTGTATCCTGCGTCTGATTTGCCTCGAATGAAACTGAGAGAGGTTCCATCGGGAAGATGAGCTCAGAAGTTGCTGCTGCATGAGGAAGAAATGTAAGGCGATGTCAAATCTTGATACCAAGGGCTAACAGAGGGAAAAATTGCAAAAAAGCATAAAATTACCTGCTCCAGAAGTATCGGCGATAATGGGGAACTGTGAAGGGTGTAAGCTCTGGCAGTCTGTTGTCTTCTTATAGTTTCCCTTTGTAGTGTGTCAGCAGCAGCAGGTTCATCTCTCAAAAACTGTTGCCGCCGCCTCTTCTCAGCTCTTTCAAAGACAATCATGGCTTTAGGATGTTCTTGCTCTATTGTCTTGATGGCTGCTTTTTCGATAGTATCTTCGACTGAGATAGGAGCGGGAGCAGACACCTTTTTTCTCTTCTCAATGGCCTTGGCGATCGTCTCAGAATCAGAATCTTCGACCATATCGGAAGGAGAAACAGTCATCTTTCTTTTCCTTTTCCTCTGTATTGGCAGGGTCTGTTTTTTCTCAATTTCTTTCTCAACTTTTCCCTCAAGTTGTTCAAGCTGCAATCTAGATTCCAGAGAAATGAATTCATCTTCTGACTCTCTAGCAGTTACCGAGTCGGATGGAAAGACGATCGCCTTCTTCTTTCTTTTTAAAAATAACTCTTCCTCTTCATCTGATCCTTCCTTTTCTTCCCCTTGAACATTGGATGTTCCTTTCTCGAGTTCAAAAAGGCTCCTTTTCTTTTGTGATGGGCCACCTCCACAAAAGAAGAATTAAAGATAAGGCAAAATGCATTATGAAAGACGAAAGGAGAAGAGACAAGAGTATACCTTTCTTCGAGGCAGCCTGAGTGACTCTGGGAGGAATTGAAGCAGCAGGAGCAGCATGTGCCAATTCTGAAACAGTGGAAGAAGTGACCTCCCCGGTTTCTTTCGGCTTGGTCACATCTAACACTGTTAGTAGGCTTAAAGGTGGAATGGCCAGATAAATCTCCATGTTAGTCACCCACCAGTTTTGGTACCTCATCAACACGGTTCCTTGGGGAATGAAATGAGTGTATTCAAAGTTGGCCAAGTCATCTACAAATTTCAAAGTTGCTTCTTCTAGCCTGGTTTTCCAGACTTTCAAGTCCCTTCTGGTGAGGCTGAGATTTGTGTTGCTACAAAGGGGTATTGGGACTCCTTGTGAAAGGCCAAATTGTCTAGCAAACTGGGCTGGACAGTAAGGTTCAGCAATACATTTATATGCCTTCGGGTTTAAAGTCCCGATAAATAGCTCTCTGGGAATTAGAATGGAAGCCCAGATATCCTTGTGAGCAAGCAAAGTACAAGACTGGTCACTCAGAAAATTCCTCAACCAAGATGGACCAATGGAAGGTTCGAAGGGACAAAAGCGGTAAGCAGGAAGGGAGGCTGGAAGCTGATGAAAGAAAGAGAAGTAAAAAGCAAAGGTAGAAGGGTAAAGTGAAGCATTGGCTATCTTTATGCCATGAGTAAGAGGGTTTGGCTCGGAAAATTTAAGGCATTTGGATTGTAATTCAGTAAAATAGGTGAAAAGCCAAAACTGAAGGATCCAGAATGGCCCTCCTTGATTAGCATCTAAGGGTTTCTCACAAAAAAGGGAGCAGACTCTATATACATGCCCTAGAACATGTGGAGCTAAGGCCACCTTTTTCTGTAAAACAAAGGCTTTGGCGAGAGGGGCAAATTCAGGCATAATTCTCTGAGAAGAAGTGCAAAAAAGGAATTTACAAAGCCAATACAATAAGAAAGAAAAAAATTCCCTATTAGTCACAGGGCCTTGTCTTTTATTTTCAGCCCTAGCAAAATCACTATAAGATGAGTTAAGGGAGGGGAGAGAGAATGGGACCGCTAAATCAGGATAATCTGGTCCAAAAGGGGTGCTAATAGGAGATAGTCCCAGTAAATGGCAAATATCAAGAACAGTAGGGGCCATCATCCCACATCTAAATTGGAAAAAGTTAAAGACAGGATTCCAAAAACATAGAGCAGCGGGAACAAGGAAAGGGTCTTCTGAAATAGTTACCCTAGACAGTCTGAGAGCATCGAGAAGGCAGAGTTCTTGAAGGTCCAGGGTCCTAGCAGGAATAACCCGATCATACCACTCTTGCCACTCTGGTCTCACCGTGGGCCAGCATCGGTGGGGGCGATTCATTCTCCAGTTCCTCCAGTCAAGACCACCTTCATAGAGAAGACATTGGTTTTCCAATCGGGGGTACAGGGCTGGAAGCTCGGTGAGGACTTCTTTGAATATGGGCCCGAGCACATAGTCTGACTGCGCATGGCGACGAGGGACAAAGATGCGTCCATCAATAGCGCTCTTCTCCCCAGCTTTGTACTTTTCGCATTCTGCATCGATAATCCTCTTCAGGGCCACAGATGGGCTCATACGTTCTACGACGGATACTGAAGGAGAAGCCATTGACAGCATGTTTGTCTTCGGGAACGGAAGTAGAGAGAAGCCGACGGTCGGTAATAAGAGGGGTTTGTGCGATTAGAAGAGCAAGTGATTTCAGAATGCGAAACAAAAGGGTTTTAAAAGCTCTCGCATTTTAAAACATATTACATGAGCTGTTAAGTATTAAAAGTACGAATACAAAAGCTTCCTTCAAAATTGATGCTTTTGGAGGGAAAAACAAAGCCCAGTTGTTAAGACTAGCTTCGAAATAAGAAATTTTGCTTCGAAGCTGAGTTAAACGGCTTCGAAACAGAAAAGCCAGCTTCGAAATAGGTTGCTATACCTAGAATATAAAATACTCGAGTATTTATTTCACTTAAATGAATTTAAAGACCTGTTTTTTAGGTTTTTTAACAAAGGGAATGGCCTTCGAAGCAAGACTTGAGATTCTTTAAGAATGGGATTTGGTGTTTGAAATATCAAAAGCAATAATGATAAAGATTAGATGTTGACTATGGTCAAAACAGGCTTCAAGTGTAAGATTGTTAGATTCGAAGCACTGTTTCCAATTGAAAGTCAGCCAAAACTTCATTCCACAAATTGGAAAGGTTTACAAATTGGCTCATTTAGCGTTTCATTTAAAAAACAATTAAAGAGTCAAGGGATGAAATTGTTCGAAGCCCTGAGTTGACTTTTAAACACAAGTGAAAGCACAAGTAAAGACAAGGTCAAACAAAGACAAATGAAAAGAATTTTGTTTATATTAAGAGCAGAACAATTACATCGGCCGTCCTTATCTCGGTATGAACTCGAGTTCATAAAAATAAGGAATGGAATAAATGACAAGATCATGAAATTTGGTCCAACAATGATCAATGAACTTCTGTTCTTTCCTAATTCTATCTTCTAACTCTTCTAGCATCGGCTGCATAAGTTGATGTGCTCTCACTTCATAATAGAGTTCTTTAGCCTTTGTTTCGAAGGCCACCTCTCTTAACCTTTGTTCCAATTCATCAATGTACAAGTCATCCCAATATGCAGAGTCTTTATTCTTGAAATCATTAAATTCGTCAATAAAGTTTTCTGCTTCATACTGAGATTGAATTCGAAGGGATGAAAGTTGGTCTAGGGATTGTGTAGTGGCCACAGAGTTTCGATGCCAGTAAAGGAGTAACGGAAGTTGGTCTAGAAACATGTGAAGTTCTGCCTGAGCAAGGGGATTAAGAACATGACCCCTAGTCAGAATATCAAAAGCCCATCGAAGGTTTGTAAGAGGGACCTCATCATTGAGTACATTAAAAGGCAAGTGAGAAAAGGCTGCAAGCAGGAGTTGAGCCTGTTTTCGCTTAGCTGGGGTAGGAGGAGGTGGAGGTTTATAAGGGGGAAAGACTTTCTCCATGGATAGAGCAATCTTTAGTTTCTTTGTCCAAGAAAGAACTGGTGGGGGAGAAGGTGTGCATACTTCAACTTCGAGGGACGAAGAAGAAGATGTGGACGCTTCTGTTTCCGGGGATGATACGGGAATAGAAGGAACAAAGGCATTAATATAATCAAGCCAGTCAGAAGAACAGAGCTTCGCCTTCTGGGCTAAGAATGATGGGTTATACCCTTGTGCTTCTTCTGGGCGTGGGGCAGTGTACACTATCTTTATAGGAATGGAAGATGTATACCATGCTACAAGAAGATTCTCCTCCAGACTACGCCGAAGGTCGATGGGCACATAGGGATAAACAACTGAACTTCGAGCATAGGAAGGAAACTCTAAAGGATCAGTGAACTCAACAAAATGATGATTGATTCGCTCCTTCAAATCATAAGTCTCAGGTTCTGACCAGTTTGTCCAGCCAGAACTCCCAGAGGAGGAAGAGGTTGCAGCTTTATCCCATACAGAAATTTGCGAAGAAGAGTTGCTCAAATCCATATTTGCAATTTTCCGAATCAAAGGTTTGAGAGCAGATTGTTCGAACAATAAAGGCAGGTTAGAGGGGAAAGTTCTTATGTTTATAGCCTTCTGAATCGAAGGATTAGGAGCAGTGTGTTCGTAATCCAAAGGTCGGTAATTTGCAAAGGCATCCAGAACTTGGATATAGAAAGGTGGGTAAAGGTGGCTAATAAATGCATGCGTTCGATGAGAAATAGCATCGACATATGACTCTTCGTATGATTCGATCACTGGAGCGAAGAATAATTTTGCGCCATTGAAATGGCATCCGTCTGTTCGAATAAGTAGAACAGTCCTTAAAGGATCATCAAGACGAGAAGTATGAATACAGAAGGTGTGTGACAGTTGCATTCTGGGAAGATGCAAAAACCATGCCGTCTTTGCTAAGAGTGGGAAAGAGACTCTGATCCACTATATCACCAAGCTTGGGATTATATTATGTGCGGAGGGTAATGTTGGGCTACACATTTTTGTGCTAACCAATAACAAATCGACGCGTGGCAAAGTAAGGGTAATATGGGGAGACAGGTAGATCTTTGATCCTGATCATACACGTGCAGTCACTATTGAATAAAGAGACCAACACGGTGACGTGGTTCAACGTTGCTTCTTAGTTCAAATTCAAATATAAGGGGAAGCCTAGAACTGCAAGTGAGCCGTAGTGGAACTACTTATAAGTAGCTGATCAGCGGATTAGGGCAGGAGCAATTCGACGTTTGAAATATTTGCATTCGCGGTTATCTCGGAAAGTATAAAAGTAGCAGGAAGGACTTCAGAGAGAGACGAGAAAAGAGTTGAAGAATTACTTTCATATTCCAGTTTTATTTCTGTGTCTTTTATATTTCGTGTACTTAAGTTCCGTCGTTGCCCCACTTCATTTGTAGGAGTATGTTTTCGAGTACATTGCTTTGCTGTTAATTTCTTACGGAACTTAAGAATCATTGTAGTTTCTCAATACTAATGAAATACTTCAGTTTATTTAATGTCCTTATGCTCAAATTCTCTGAGAAGATCAAAAATTGCATACTAGATAGCCAGCACCAGTAAAACGTCGCGACTTATGAGGCTAAAAGAACCATAAACAATGTCTAGATATGTGGTGGCAATTACAATTCTGTAAGTGACCTGATTGATTCCTTACTGGCACGCCATAATTTATAAAAGTAACTTTCGAAAGTCAAAAGTCAACACAAATAAATCTGAATCACAAGATAAAAATTTTAAATAATTTTTTGAATTAATAAAAGCAGGATTCATAGTATTACTCCATGCATATTGTCAAAACTGTTGGATTCATTATTGCATTTTTTATTTATTTATTTTTTAATGTAAGATATTTATCATGTTGGAGAAAGACAAAAGACAGAGAGAATGTGCTTGCCGTATACTCCAATCAATCATTTAGAATTATTTCTTGCGAAGCCAGATTTTGAACTCTCCGCCACTTGCAAAATAGTGGAGCTGGAGACGGCACCTAAAATTTTGAGGCAATTATAAGTTGACTCTATTTTTTTTAATGTATATTATTTTATTATTATTATCATTTATTGTTGCAAGTTATATTATATCATCCAATAGTTTTTTCTCATATGGACTTAGGGGAGCAACTTGGGCGGGTTCGGTTGGGTTGGGGGTTGTCTGTCCAGCCCGACCCGAATTGTATTTTGGCATTGTTCCAGCCGCGTCCAAGCCCGACCATGAACCGAACATTGTTGCCAGCCCGGCCCAAGCTTTGTATTTTGAACTCGGGTTGCCCGAATTGTCCGAATTGCCCGAGTTCAGAAACCTGTGTAGATTAAGGGTAGACATAAAGATAATCTTATGGTAGAAACTAACCAAAAAAAAAAATAAAAAAAATTAAGACTAACTCTTTTCACTTATTATTTAATTTATAATTTATATATATATAATTATATATTATATTATATATATATATTAATAATTGAATTTCGGGTTCGGGTTGCTCGGGTTGGCCATTGGTTCTTGCCCAAGCCCGCCCAAATTACAATCGGGTATCAAAAATCTGCCCAAGCCCGTCCAGATTACAAGATATAGTTGCCCAAGCCCTAAAAAAACTCGGACTGGGCTCGGGTTGCTCGGGTTGAGCCCGCCCGAGTTGCACCCCTACATATGACATTACATTTTTTATGCTTTTCATTTCCTATAGAGAGGGAGAACACTGCTAGCAAGGTCGATATTTATGCATTTTTTCCCAAATTTTATTTAATGACTTAGAGCTGATGCGGATAAAAAAAGAAGAAATTAAAAATAAAAATATGACTCGAATATTATGTAACAACTTACTCGTGTTGATGCTGATAAAAAATAAAAATAAATAAATAACATTCTGACTTGTTTTGATGTATACTGAGTCAAGTCTTTTGTTTTGTAAGGATATAATTAAAATTATATACAAAAAGTTTTCATATTTGACATTTCATAACCAAAATCTCAAATAAGGAAAAAATAAAAATATATATGGCCACTGTGAAAATACCAAAGGAGCTAAACAAGATTCAGACCAGCAAATTGAAAATAATTTTAAAACTAGAGATAGATTTTATTTTATTTTATTTTTACTTTTACTTTTTTTTTTTAGAAGATAACTCCCAAAAAATGAAAAAAAAAAAAAAGTATGTCATTGTTGCGAAGTTTCAATTGGGGCAAATTTTATGTAGTCTTGCTCACCCTATGATAGCCATTGTTGAGTTTCACATAAGAAATTTGCACGAGATTTAGGCCTCGTTTGGTAAGGGTTATTTTAGTTTAAAAGTTAAAAAATTATTAAAAAAATCAAAAAACTAACAATTTATATTAAAAAGTCAAAAATTTTCATTTTCTCTCTATTTTTTGCACATCTTTTCATAAAAAGTCAAAAAGTTATCCCAAACATACTAGTTTTTTTTATCTCATATTTTAGAAAAATTCTATTTCCACACACTACTTCCTCTCTTTCCACACACTTAATGATTTTTTTTTTTAATTTCATTTTTGTCCTAAAATTAAATTATCAAAATATCCCTTTCCCAAAACCCTAACTCTAACTCTTTCAAACCATCAATTTCCACAATCACTATCCATGGCCGCCGCCTCTCCCCTCCTCCACTCTTCCCATCGCCTCCCCACCACTGCGACCCCCCATTTGCCTGAGAAAAAGATCGGCGCACCACTGCGATCTCCCTCCGCCTTCATTGCCCACCACCGTGATCTTTCTTCGCCTTCGTCTCTCCCCGTCGCCAAGCGAATCGCCGCCGCCTCCACTTCAGCTCAGAATCCCGACCAGTAGGCAAAGCAATAGTATTGGAAATATTAACAGTAATGATTTCCTTGTTGCCTATTCCCGAAGGTTTAGAAGCACCTCTACAGGATTCACCTCCAGCGGAATTTGTGGCATCCATGCTCTTGGGCTTAAAGTGCTCTTGTTCTTTGAAAGTCATACCAGGCAAAAGTTGGGAAATGCTGAATGAACTGTTTGTCGCACCAACCAATTGGGTCTAGGACAACTATTGTAGCCATGAAGCACCTTTGGCGTATTTATTTGAAGCTGTATTTGATTTATTCGGTTGGGTTAGAGCATCTCCAATGGTGAGATATAGTAGCTGTTAAAAATGGAAAATGGCAAATGCCAAACCTGTTGCCAAGTTTGACAACAACTTTGGCAAATGGCAAATCTACCAGCTCACCCCAAACCAACTGATTTTCTTTCTTCCCTCCCTCATTTTCTGATCCATTTGTAGAAAAACTCAAACAAAAACATAACAATTTTTCATTTGCGAAATTCACAATTTTTTTTACAACGATTTTGTTTTTTACAACATTTTTTTTAAAACAAAAATTCACTAAATCAACAACATTCAACCAAAAATTTTCAAGCAACAACCACATTCAAACAATATTTAACAAAATCAAAATTACTCTCAGAATAACATCTAAAAATCGATTCTCAGATATCTTCATTAGGATTTGAAAGATTTGATTTTTACTCTAATAGATTGATATTAAAAAAAATAAAAAATAAATATATCATACCTTGTTCGATGAATGAAACCAAGAGTCTTGATCAGTGACTAAAACCTTGAGTTGATCGGTGATTGGTGACTGAAACCGAGAGGTCATCGGTGATTGGTGACTGAAACCGAGAGGTCATCGGTGATCTGTGACTGAAAGAGAGTTATAGAGAGAGAGAGAGACAGAAAGAGATATAGAGAAAGATGGTTGAATCGATGGAGACTGACACAGAGAGACGGAAAGAGATATAGATCGGTGATTGAAACTAAGCTTCGGCTTCATCGATGGAGATCGAGAGAGCTGTAGAGAGAGACGGAAAGAGATATATATATAGAGAGAGAGACAGTTTAATCGATCTAGAGATATAGAGAGATCTGTGACTAAAACCAGACGGTGGAGAGAGATCAGTGATTGAAACTAGATCAGTGGAAATAGATCGGTGATTCAAACCAAACGGGGGAGAGAGATCAGTGAATGAAACTAGATCGGTGAGAGAAAGAAGGTGAGAGTGTGAGAGACGGACTTTGCAATGAAGAGATAGAGAGATAGATAGAGATACGTGAGAGATAGATAAGAAGACAAACTTTGCAATGGGATGTGTGAGAGAGAGGAAGAGGACTCTAGATTTTGATATCAACCATTGGATATAAAGATCCAACGGTGAGAGTAGTATCTTGGAATGTGTGACATGAGCCCAACGGTTCTATGTCAATAAGGAAGTAAAAAAAGGGCTAGTTTTCTAAACAATTCAAGACACCAATGGCTATAAATTAAATGGCTAGAAAAAAAAAATCATTTTTTTTGTAGTGTATAAATACAACCACCTTATTTTACCAATTTCAGTTCAGAACAAAATATTTTGTGTGAATTATATTTTTATTTTTTATTTTTTATACAATCAGTATGGAAGGTTCATTAAAAATAAAGAGAGGAAAATCATTCACTACTCAAGAAGATGTGGCCATTTGTAGAGCTTGGTGTCACATTATTGAAGACCCAATTGTTGGAAATTCGCAATCGCATGCTTATTTTTGGGGAAGAATTTTTGAAAATTTTTGCTCGCTACAGAATGATCACTCAAGAACACAAGTGTCTACCTCATCTCGATGGGGTGTAATCATGAAATGTTGCAACAAATTTCGTAGGTGTCTAGCGCAAGTCGAAAATCTACATCCAAGTGGGGCGTTGTAAGTTGATATAGTAAGATTTCATTTTCATTTATTATGTTAGTTTTTTTATTTTGTCTTCTATAAAAATTAACTAATTAATTAATTTAATATTTTGTTGATGTACATGTTTCAAGCAAAACTGTTATACCATCAAGATGAAAACAAACATTTTGATTTTGAACATTATTGGCTAATCTTGCCAAATAATATCAGGTGGTAAGATGTAACTCCTACGAACACAGTGAAGTCAAGGATACAAACACCATTTTTTCCTAATTCAGCCCTCGATTCCCCTATGGATAACTGCATTTCTCTTGAAGATGACACTAGTCCAAGTGTTGGTAACAATCCAACTGTTGGTGAGAGCAGTGTCTCTATAAAAGGTAAAAGGCCTATGGGTAGGAAAGCTGCAAAAGAATTATTTCAGAAAAATCAAGTCGTTCAAGCTGAAATTCAAAAAATGAGCACACAATTGGACACATTTAACCAATACCTTGCTGAGAAGGAAAAGAAAAAGATGAAAGAGAAGAAAAAAAGATTCAAGCACTGCAGGAGATTAAAGAACTTGAGATGAAAAAACATGACTTTGAGATCAGAAGACAAGAACATGAGATGAAAAAGGAAGAACATATGATAATGACTACGGACTTTCTCATTTGGACCCTTAGACGAAAGCGTATTACACAATGCGAAAAAATGAGATTTTCGCCAAGTGGTCCTCAAATGTTAGTAGCCCAAATTACTATTTTCCCCTGCCTCCTAATGAATAATTGCGAGATAATGTAATGAAATTTTCGCCAACTGGTCCTCATATTTTTATTTTGTAATGAAATTTCATATTTGTTTTTATTTTTGAGTATTTTCTACAAAAGAATGTAATATTATTTTTGCAATGTATAATGTAGCGAAATTGTTTAGTATAATTTAATTTTTTCAATAAAGTATAATGAGAAAATAAATATATTTTTTCAAACGAAGGCAATAAAAAGATAAAATATATTTATTTATTTATTTTTCCAAATTTTTAATTTTTTTTTCATTTTTTATATTTGTCTAGTCGGGAATAATATAAATATATAATTTTTTTTACAAACAATTAAAAAAAAGTCACAAAAGACAATAAATAAATAAAATCACAAAAAAACCTATATCCAAACAATACCTACAAATTTGGAGGCAAAGTTGGTTGAGATTTGCAAAATAACAAATGGCCATTGGAGCATCATTGCTATAATTTGGAAAAATAACACTATTCATTGCCGAATTATAGCAATAGGACTGGCAATATAGCAACAACCATTGGAGATGCTCTTACAACAACTTCCTTTGCCTCTTCAGACCGACCGGATTGAGATTCCAAGTTTGTATTCTTCACCGCAGATGATGAAACTAAAATACCAGTTATCCTGAAAATATAAAATCTGTGGTGGCTTGTTAGGGTTAGGGTTTGGAGGATGAAGATGGTAAGGGTATTTTTGTTATGGTAGGATGTGTATTGAGTGAAAATTAATAATTTAAATTTATTTAGTGTGTGTATTGAGAAAAGATGTGGAAAGAGAGGAAGTAGTGTGTGGAAATAGAATTTCCCCATATTTTAGCCAAAAAATTAAAAAATTACTAAAATAGCATGTTTCCAAACGAAGCCTTAGTATATAGGATATGGCATCGCTTAACTAACCATTTGTTTGGATAAGTTGCTATATTTGTTAATTTTTATTTCAAATTTCACATTAACAGTTGAACTTTTAAAGGAATAAATAATTATTACTATCTCTTGGGACTAATGTAATGCCCAAGCTAACCAATTGCTCCTTTTGATGAAACTGCTATGGAATGTTTTGGAATTTTTTTTAACTCATTTTTTCGGAATTTTGGTTGAGAGGAGAAGAATATTGTTTTTGGAATATAGAAAAAATTAACAGTGTTTTTGGATAGCTTGGTTGAACTTGTAGATTATAGGAATGGCAACGGAGCGGGGCGGGGCCGGGGATCACCCTCTCCGTCCCCGATCCCCGATGGTGGAAATTTCTCCTTCCCCGGCCCCGATTGTAACAAGCCCGCGGGGGACCTCGCTACAGCTCGGACTCGGCTTTTCGTAGTCACGGTTCTAAGTCTGAACCAAAGAGTCCAAATCCGGCAAATCGTTTTAGGAAAACTGATTTTTGAAAGAAGTGCCAAACATGGACTGCTTTGCCAGATACAGAGTCGCCACCTAAATATTTTATTTTGGGAAATTTAGGAAACCCTGACTCGGTGACAAAAGGCCACGTGTCCGTCATCACCAAAGTTGCATCGGCTCGGGAACTTGGGTACGATTAGGGAAGGTCACTTCGTGAGCACCCCCGCTCGCCCGATCAAAGATCGGCCTCTACTAACCATGATATCAATTTTTGAAAACATTGTGAGTTCTTATTCCGGTTATTAGCCTAGGACTATGTGATGCTCGCAGCATATAAATATAGACCAGGTCGTCCGAATTGGAACAAAACATTTCATGTTTGCTTGCGGTAGTTCCTTGTCCGAAAAGGTTAATGCCGGGGAACCTCCTCCTGGAAAAACCAGCCCAACCAGCTG
>NW_021026018.1:112366-151075 GCF_004153795.1 Camellia sinensis | reverse complement strand
TCGGCATTAAAGCCCTTGAAACATATATATATCTATATGAACCCAAGAGGTGACTCGTACGGATTCTAGAGGTGACTCACATCGTAGCACTTAGTTCCGTGTAGCACTTTGTTTCATTTCATAACAACTTATACAGATGGCCATGAGCCTCATAACTTTCACAGAATGGCTTTCAGCCTCATAATTTTCACATATGTATGGACTCAAGAGGTGTCTCACATGGACTCTAGCGGTGGCTCACAATGTAGCACTTAGTTCCAAGTAGCACTTTGTTCCATACAGTAATTAATAGGTTTTCCAAACCAAACCGTACATATTATGTCATATCATAAACGGAAACAAATCATACATATTCGTTATGCTTGAATCATAAACAGAAATCAGAAGTCATATTCGTTACATACTTGAATTTGTAACACCCATGGACTTGTAACATGCGTAAACTTGTAACAAACTTAAACTTAGAACATACATAAACTTGTAACATACCTATGCTTGTAACATGCTTAAATCTATAACATACTTAAACTTGTAACGTACATAAACTTGTAACTTAATTATTTAAACCACAGTATTATTACCCTTGGTTAAGGGCTGTGTGCTACGGATGTCATGAATACTTTACATTTGTGGACAACCGTTCATTAATTCAAACCGTAACATATCAGAACATAGAGCATTTCTTGTTATATCATGTCATTGCAATACACTTAGCAAAGACAGAACAGTTTACATTTCAACGTGGGTTACATAATGATGTTAAGCCTTTGTTTTCATATCGTAGATTCTAAATGACCTCGGGTCCATACGTAACACAACAAAATAATCTTGGTAGCCCGGAAGAAAGGGGTCAAAAGGGTCAGGTGACCTTAATGGCCGGCCACCAACTTTTAGGGGCCTCTCAGATGTGTAGATCACAGATATGTGGTTCAAAGTTCGAGAAAAAAGGTCCAAGGGGTTCAACATTAGCCCGGAAGTTGGAAAAACGGGCGCCGGGAGGCTCCGGAGGAGAGATAACTGGCTGCTGCAAAAATTGCTGGCCTCCCACCCTTCAGTGACCTTCCTTGTGATAAAACAGAGGTACCTGCCAAAAATGAGCGAAAACCGTTTCAAAACGAATGTTCCGGAGCCAAAACACGCAGTTCGGGGTCCCGAAAATGGGTTGTTAAGCACCGAAAATGGTATTCGACCTCGAAGTGGGTTTCTCAGCACCCAGTGTCCCTCAAAAGGGATGAAATAAGATGTATGCCAAAAATCAGAGCAATAGGAGATGGTTAAGCGGTCCCGAACCGAGGCACAAGGCCTGACGGCTCCGAAAATCGAGAACCGGGCCCCGAAATGGGCAAAATGGCCTACGGCCACCAAATGTAGCCTACGGACATTAAGAGATAGTCTACGGGACTTCTCCTCCCCCCCAGGAAAAGAAACAGATAAAACCGAGTCTGGTTCGCAAACCGAGACAAGGCACAGAAAAGGGTTCGGAAGCCCGGAGGCAGGGCTCGCAGCCGCGACTCTAAAACTTCTGAACGAGCACATTATGCAACATCACCAAGCGCTCAATCGGTGACGTCTGAGTCTTAAGGTCGGTCAAAAATGGGGTGTCTACACCGATCCCCGACGCGGTACCAATCATTGCCCCCGCCCCCTGCCCCTAACGGGGATCAGGTTTCCCCGACCCCGAAGACTCCCCGGCCAAAAAAAAAAAAATCAACTCATCTCATCAACCACAACATCAACATCATCGACAACAATAATAACAACATCATCTTCGTCATCTGGATCATCTTACATATTACAACAACAACAAAAATAACTTATCTCGTCTTACATATTAGATCACCAACAGATCTGAGTTTATTTATCCAAAAAAAAAAAAGAAGATCTGCTTCATTATTTTCTAGATCTGAAGAACCAGATCTGTAGAACAAAAGCAAAAATCAAAGAGAGAGAGAGAGAGAGAGTCACGATTGAAGAGGAGATACCGTAAGAGAGATGAGAGGAGATTCCGTGAGAGGGAGAGGAATTTCCGCCGCGATGCCGGTGAAAGAGGATGAGCCATCGCCGTCGTATGTGTGAGAGAGAGTGGGAGGATCGGCGGTGAGCGAGGAGCATCGTCGGGGAGAGAGAGGAGAGAGCAGCAGAGCCTCATCGGTGAGAAAGAGGAGAGAGCAGCAGAGCCTCATCGGTGAGAAAGAGGAGAGAGCAGAGCGTCCTTAGTTAGAGAGAGGAGAGAGCAGCAGCATATGAGTGAGTTTGAATGAGTGAGGGTAATGTTTTAGGTCTGGGTTTTATATATATATATATAGGGGTGAAATTGTAATTTTGATTCGGGGAACAAACTGGGGCGGGGGACAGGGCGAGCTGGGCCGGGTACGGGGCTTGGACAGTTATCCCCGTCCCCGGCCCGAAATTGATCGGGGAGTGATTTTTTAATACCATCCCCGTCCCCGCGGGGATATTTTTCGGGAAAAAATCACTTATTTCGGGGTCGGGGGATCGGGTCCCCGTCGGGCCGGGTTTAAATTGCAATCCCTAGTAGATTAACGTATAGCTAAACATTGTATCAAATTTTGAACTTGGAGTTGGTGTTGTGCCGTGAAGGCGAGTTCTAAATTTATTTTAATGATTCAAATCATACATTCATAGTGTAGGATTTTTTTGATTAGATCATTCATAAAATAATTCGAGTTAATTAGACATCTTTAACCTATAACAAGATCACGATTATGTTCAAGAAAAATGAATGGTTAGCATGATTTTAATAATTTTTTAAGATTATTATTCGACTTGATCATTGGGTTATACTTGTCCGATTAATTTTATTTTTTATATGCATAATATACTCAACGTATCTTATAATATAACAGTTTAGATTATCAAAATATAATCGGAATAAATCTCACGGAGTGACACCAAATCCCCAAATTTTGCAAGAGATATAGCAAAGTAAAAAAAAAAAAAAATAGCATTCCTTCTAGGTAGCCATTGGGATTGAAAAAAATTTCACTGTTTTTAGCAATGGCTGCCCTTTTACCTCACCACTGGAGAAACTTTTAGCACATGCTTTTTTTGTCAACTGCTTTTAGCACATGTTTTAAACAGGCCATAAAATACCTTATTTATACTTAATTCACCACGGAAGAGATACGAGTTCTTACCTGAAATTCAAATTTACACGAGAGCATGTTATACATAATTTTGTTTCTTATTTTATTTTTTCATAAAATAAAGTCCTCATCTTTTTGCTTTAATTATGGACGAGTTGACGATAAATATTCAAGATGACGTGTCATGATGTATGCTTTTTGTAGACGATATTGTGTTAGTGGATGAGACTAGAGAAGGAATTAATATAAAGTTGGAGATTTAGAGAAAAACTCTTGAATCTAAAGGATTTCGGATAAGCAGAACTAAGACAGAGTACATGGAGTGTAAATTTAGTAACAGTAACAATGAAGCAGAGGAGAAGTGAAAATTGAGAACCAAGAACTGCCTAAGAGTGAACATTTTCGTTATTTAGGGTCGATTATCACAACATCGGGAGAGATTGATGTAGATGTGGCCCATAGGATTAAGGCAGGATGGTGTAAGTGGAGAAGTGCGTCTGGGATATTGTGCGATAAATAAATACCCACTAGACTAAAAGGTAAGTTTTATAGAACGACTATTAGACCAGCTATGTTATATGGGACGAAGTGTTGGGCAACCAAGAAACAACATGTAGATAAGATGAGTGTGGCTGAGATGAGGGTGCTAAGGTGGATGTGCGGTAAAACTAGACAAGACAGGATTATGAATGAGTGTATTCGGGAATGGGTAGGAGTAGCACCGATAGAACATAAGTTGAGAGAGAATCGTTTGAAATGGTTTGGTCATATTCAACGGAGACCAACAGAGGCAGTAGTGAAGAGATGCGATGCTGTAACGGTAGATGGAAGTGTTAGGGGACGGGGTAGGCCTAGATTAACGTTGACTAGCGTTATAAATAGAGATATGAATCTACTTAATTTGACTAATGAAATGGTCTTTGATAGGGCCGCGTGGAGAAGAATGATTCATGTAGCCGACCCCATTTGATGGGACTTAAGGCTTGGTTTGGTTTGGTATTATTTTATTTTTTCACAAAGTAATGGGTTTGACATTAATAATTGTACACTTGTGTTAAGAGTGAAAAAATCATACATAAAATAAGATTATATATGTAGAATTTTAGGGACAAAAAAGTTACGTCTCCAAAAGTATAACTTTTGTTGCAAAAGATATTAGAAGATCAGTTCCAGTTGTCCTGTGAGTTGGCATAAAAAGGTAGGGTAGAAAAGTATATATATATATATATATATAAAAGGACCTTTAATGATAAAATTTAAAAAATATCGCTAATAAATGCTCTTTTAATAGGACAACAAAAAAAAAAAAAATTTCCCAAAAAGGGTTACTTTTTTAGATGAAAATTTTGGTCTCATATGGATAGTAATTCATTACCAAATATCATATTTCATTGCTAAAAATACAATAATAACAAAAAAGCAACCTTCGACACATGACCACATAAAGACCAACAACAACCTCCATTACCAAACTCACCACCCACCATCCTCCAAACAACCCTCCCCAACTATCACCTCTACCTCCACCTTCACCTTCCCCAATTATAGACCCACCACCTTTCCTACCCCAACCTTAGTCCTAGACCCATCTCCTCCTTCCCCTTTCCATAGCATGTTGCCCCTATTGTGGGTTTCTCACAACCAATCACTTCCTTCCCCAACTATCAACCTACTTCATCTCTCTATTTTCTCCCAGCTACCACCATTTCACTTCCATTGAAATTTGTGACAATTTGTTTTAGGTGACTGCTCAAGCGGTGGAAAGACCGCTCGAGTGGAGATAAGGTGCTCCCAATAGTTTGTTTTGCTAGTTGAAAAATTGCTTGAGGGAGCAAGTGGTCGCGTGAGCGAAGATGAGGGGATTCTCAATATCTCTTTTTGTAAGTATAGCTACTGAGAGATTTAAGTTACTACTCGAGCGATGAAAAGACCGCTTGAGCAGTCTACACAATATCAATCATTTAAAAAGTGACTTTTAGATCATTTCTTCACTTTTTCTTTTTTTTTCTTTTCTTTCATCTCTCTCTATCTCCAAAAACCCTAGCTATTTCTCTCTAGAAATCTTTCATTACACTAACATTCCAGCTAAAAGCTCTTGCAAAAAGTGAAGTTCACTTAGAGATCTTGGATTCTACCAATTGGATTTGGATTTTACAAAGAGTTCTTTGAAAACCTAGATTCTTTGTCTTAATTCTTGAGGTATGACTACTTTAACCTTATATCTCTTTGAATTGAAGATGATTATGTGGTGTTGCCATAACATGATGAGTTGATGAATGTTTCAAGTTATAAATTGAAGTTTTCTTACAAATATAGTATTTTCCTACAATTTTCTTAAATTTTCTCCTTTTAACCATGGATCATGAAAGTTTTTGATGAAAATTAATATTATATATGTTAGAGGGGCAAAAGCCCCAATAATTTTGAAGTTTTAGAAATAATGTAAATAAAATGAAATTGACCCTTAATTCTTCAAATTGATGATTGGCTTATGATAATAATGTGATATTCGAATGGTGCATGGTGAACTTGGAATGTTCTTGAGTTTTTATTTTTTATTTTTTTTTATTCACCAATGTTCTTGAGGTTTGACTAGTGATGTTAGATATTATCACTTTTACATTTGTTTTGATTGCTTGAATGGTGAAAGATTATTTTATTAAGGCCGGCTTCCTCAAAGGCTAACTTCAATGCCTCGTCTACTTCCTCTTCAGACTGATCTGACTTGTCGACCTCAGCTACTTCCACCCGCTCCGAATCGGATCCCTCAAAACCAAGTTGCCGCAAGTTTTTGAAGTCGGTCAAAATAAGAGCGGTAAGGGACTTTTCATCCTTCAGAATTGGGATGTTTTCTGCTGCCGAGAAGGTTGTATAAGTCGGCTCGTAGCGAAATAGCATATGGGCCGCCCTCCCCTGTTTCTAGAGACTTGGACGGCCGAAATATTTGAGCGCGACTTTGATTTCCGAAAGAACAGCGTCGTCGGTTGAGGTCAGGACTTTCTTCAAATCGTTTCCTGCACAAGCAAAACCATGAGGTCTCAGAAATGAAGCTTTTTTAAATATAGCAAAGAAAATAAACACAAGAAGCTATACAGCCACCTGGTTTGCCCCTCCGTCTAGGAATAAGATCGAGGCGATCCTCGCCTTTGCCGAATTCCCAGTTACCTTGGACAACGACCATAACATCATCGACTTGCTTCCCAGAACTGGAAAGCATAGTCACTAACTGATGGTCGGTGTCCTTTGGCCCTAAGAAAATAACGTCCGTGCTGACTAGAAGACTTAGCCAGGGCATAACAATGCCGGATAATCCTAAGGTGACGGTTTAGCTCTATAATCCCCATTACGATTCTAAAAAAGTTGACATTGGGTTGGGAAGGGATTAAACCCCAATGGCAAAGCACAGCCCTAAGGAATGGGTGAAGGGAGAAACAGACTCCACCCTCTGCGATTGATAGGAGAGGGAAGACAATTGTGGTTTCATTAGCCCTCTCCATATCGAGGGGGCCGTCTGCCACAAGTGACAGATGAACGTCATCAGGAATGGAGAAATGGCATCGGAAGCCAGAAATTCTATCCAAGGAGAGGAGATCTTTTAAATATTTTGCCATTTCCTTCAGCCTATAGGAATATGCTAAGCCAAAAACAAAGCAAGATAAAAGATTCAGAGCAGAGAGAGAGAGGACTTACAAGAGACGAAGAGGATAGTGAAGAAAAGGAAGTTGCAAAGGTAATTCGGAGGGCAGTCCAGCGACGAGCGTCTAAAAATGTGTATGTATTTAAAAAGACGTCAAAATTTTAAATCACAATAAATAGAAGTGTATGAAGGGGCGGGAAGTTGAAATGATAACCGAGAAGCGTATGCTTAGACATTTGCGTTGGAATGAGGTCAGCCGCCGAATTTCGGCTCTGACTTTTCGAGTTCGAAACCAAACACTCCAGCCAACTGTTGTCAGTGAAGTGCTTGGGGGGCAATTGTGGGGGCCGAATATTGGGAGTCGTAGAGAGGCCGAATAGTCAAACTTGGAGAGTCAAAATATATAGCACTCGGCGCCGTCTCGCATGCTCGAATCCTATCCTATTCGGCCAAATAGCCGATTGAGCAAGAGGCTGATTGAGCAAGGGGCCGAGTGAAAAGCGGTTTGCTACAAAAGAAGCCGAATGGCGAATTGAACGTGGACCCAATCCCGAGGCCCAAGAAAGAAAAAATATAAATAGAAGAACATCAGCCAGAAAGAGGTACGTGAGAACTATTACGCTTAATTTAAAATACAAGTAATCCAGAGTATAGAGACTGACTTGCCCGTCAGAGTGCTAATTCCGGCACCCCCGACTCGAGTGTTTATTCCTTTTCAGATGATTAGGTGAGGATCATGAGCGTCCTTCAGGATCAAAAGAGTATTTCCAAACCATTTCTCCACATCATCCAATCCTTTTTTTTTTTTTAAAAGGATCAACAAATTGTTTTGTTCTTTTTGACTACGAATAAATTTGTTTTCAACCACGGATTGAGTTTTGATGTTGTCAAAGAGTGTACAGTCATCTACTGTCACATAATGTTTCGTTACTTTTTATTTTATTTTTAAAAAATAAAAAAAGAAAGAGTTACCATCATTATGTTGAATTACCCTAGATAAAATACACTGAAATTCAGTTTGATACAAACAACGTCAATCTTTTTAGTCCTTAAAACGACTTTTTGGACAGTCAGATGTTTTAATACAAAATTAAATAACTAAAATCTTAGGTTTTTGGAATGAAAAATTTGCCAAATCATAGCTCAGAGGAAGGATTTTCTTCTATCAAAATTTAGGAGTAAATATTCAATATCATAGTGATGTTATATCATATCAGTCCAGCCATGTATATCCTGGTTCACATTATTACATAATTGAGTATGATCAATAATACAATGATGGTGTAACCGCCACATATATGTGGTGGGGTTAATTATACTTATATTGTAGTTTGTTATTTGATAGTGATACCATACATCGGTGACAATGTGGTATCACCATTGTATAGAATTTTTTTTTCTCCAAAATATAGAGTGAACAATGTTGTCTGGGTCTATTGTACCCACCATAAGTCCATGGGGCTCATTCTTTTATGAACGATATACTACATAGAAACTTACAAAATAAACAAATACAAAACGATCTGACTCATCTTGTGGATTGTTGTATTCCTCCCTTCTTTTCCCAACTTCTTTAAATCCCTTTTTAGTGGATGGTTTATTTGGATGATTTTTCTCATTTACTATTTTGTAGATGGTTTCTCCCATTTTTTTATCTTTCCCAATTCTGTGAGTGGGATCTTTTTTTTTTTAATTTTTATTTTATTTTAATATTGTTTTTCCCTTTTTATGTGTTTTTTGTGGGAAAATAATGAGATAACTAATTAAAGGACATGATTGAAGCTATTAACCTTCTTTTTTTTTCTTGGAATTTTTATTTTTTATTTTTTTAAATCTGGTATTTTCACTTGAAATTCATTTTTTTCTTAAATAAATACAAAATCTTCTTTATTGAACAAGGTATCGTCTTTAATTGCATATTTCAATGTCTAGGTTATCTTAGTCTTGAAATTGTCATTCATGCATTCGTTTAACAATTCTAAAATTAAGAATCAAAGTGATGATAAGTACTGACCGACCTTTAGTTAGGCAAAATGAGTGCCTAACACCTACACATCTTGTACCTAAGTTTCCGAACCTAGTTCATTGGTTATGATAGACTAGTTCCTTGTTGGTGGAGTCATTATGGTTCTTGGACCTTAAAACCAAGGGCAACTCTAGTTTTTGAACCTCCAATCAATTGTCATAAGCCTGTGGGAATTGATTTTGTGGGCTTCAGATTATGACTATTTGACCATTATCGGCTTGATCCTTTTTGATGCCAGTATAATACAAAATATGAGATTTCAAGCCATTGCACTTACACCTTACAAACTCAATTCCAAGTACCACGTCTAGCACATTGTAACCAATAAAAATCATGACTTGGCAACTTCACAAACTTGTGGCTAAAGTAAAACAAATTATATGAGATCTGAAGCTTCTAAAAAACACTCATGAAACCATATGTGCATCACAATCATTACATGATTAATCAAACAACATATATGTGCATTTTTTACAAGATTTGAAACAAATGCAACTCAAGATTTCCATCTAAAAAGAGAAAAAAGAAGGAAAAACAAAAGAAAATATATGACAATATATATATTATTTGATGATACGTACTTCACCATTACAAGTAGAACAGTACAATATGCCCTAAAGCATTGGCTTAGCTGGTAAGGGATGTTTAAACCAGGAGAAAATAGAAGCAAATTATTTCCTATAAAGCAAATGAAAAACAAAGGAAAGAAAGAAAAAAGTGGAAGAAAAGTACAATAGTATCAAATACGCGTTAAGTAGTTAAAACTACTTTAGAAACTGCATCATTTCATATGGTTCATTAAAATAAGTAGTAGGATATTTGCTTAATCAGGGTTCAGTGGAAGCAACAAGAGCATACGAACCTAGATCACCTTCAGCTGCAGCCTCATCATCGATGTTTTTGCATTCATGGTAAAACACAGTGAACGTCACAAACATGAGATAGTTCAGCAAGCAACTTATGAAGGCACGGGAAATAAGAATAACGAGCGATGCCTGAGTTGCGAGATTACAAATCCTCAAAATGACGAAGGTTATTCCAAAGATAACACAACTAGTTAGGAGAACCATAACACAACCCGTAATCTTCTTGCCTTTCATGAGCTCACTGGCTCTGTCAATCGCCTTTAGACCACATGAATCATCTTCTACTATCGAAACCACTAGGCTCAACATCCAAATAACCGGCACATAAAGATAACCAAATACTCCTAAAATGATTGCTATAGTTAATACACCTACTAAAAGAGGACCACGAACAATAATAATGATTAGCACAATAGTGATCCAGAAGAGATCAATGAGGGAGAAAGAGATTAGAGCCATGTAAATGCTAATAGTCACCGGACTTTTCCACCTTCGTTTAATCCTTGAAAACACATCTTTTGCGCTCACTTTTTTCCCTGTGTAGGCATCAGATGACAATGAAATAGTAGCCATTAAGAAAAATAGCATGATTACATAAGAAAATAGCCATTTTACCAACAGCAGGACTACAAAACGTCGGACATCGTTTAAGATCCCACTTTGCAAGAATTCATTGAATTCATTGCTTTCGTGATATTTTCCAATAAGCGACAACCTCCAAATTAAATCTTTCAACAATGGCGACAATTCTAGATTAATACAATATGCCAACAGACAGTATGAAAGAAACACTGAGAGGAAGATGGAGACCACGATGGTCCCATTCCTAATGCTGATTTTGAGGGATTTGTGTATAATTGAAAAAACGCCAATGGAAGATTGTGATTTTGACGAGTTCTCCACATGTTTATCAATTTGGTTTTTTGATATGGTTAGGCTCATATGAGGAGATGATAGATTAAGCTTAAGCATTTTGTTTTTGGTACAATCAAATTCAAGACAAATTTTGATTTATATATAGAAGTCACTGTTGGACACATGTTTATCCATTTCTTTTTGGTAGTGATTACTACTAGGATGAAACTAATAATTAATGACAAGAGGGTCGATTATTTGTAGGCCATAGAATACTACGATCTTGGGAACTTATGGTTGTCCAATTCTAATATGTCAAATTGAATAACCATCCAATCTTTTATTTTTATTTTTATTTATTTAGTTATTTGAAGAAGAAGGTTTAACATTTTGTTTTGCCTTTTTCTTTTTCTTTTTTTTTTCTTTTTTTTAAAACTAAATATTAACATGTTTTCCAAAATATATGAGCCTTTTAGTTTTAATACAAATTAAATAACTAAAAAACTTAGTTTTTTATTTTATTTTAGTTATATACTCTTTATAATGAGCCTCTTCGAATGCTAATTTCAAGACCAAATAGGTTTTTATTTTTATTTTGTTTGCTACAACAAAGACTTGTCCTCTGCATAAAAAGAAAGGTTGTGGGTGTTAAGATATCACCCAAGTGAGGTGATTAGGCTAACCCACTTTGGAGAAAATGGGGGTGGCACCTCCCTATTAACGGGTGGGGGTGGCCACCGCCCCACTAACACATTAAGCCTTCTTTTCCTCTTCATCAATGTGTATAAATGGGTGAGGGGTTGGATAGGCAAAATGAGAGATTGAGAACAAACGAAAGAGAGCGAAAGATGTGAGGCGGAGAGATCGTCTCTCTCGGTGTGAGCGAGGGAGACGGGTGAGTGGCTAAGTGATGATAGTGTGAGCTCATCCTTTATTGTAATCTTTCTGTAATCTCTCCATTGTTATAGTGATAACCGGTTACTCTCCTGTGAGCGTAGGCTTTAAGGCCGAACTACGTTAAATTTGGTGTCTCCTTCTGTGTGGGTGTGTTTTTCTACTTGGTATGATTTCTACAAGGTCTTGGGCGGGATCCCCGATCCCAACAAATGGCATCAGAGCCAGGTTGGTGGTGTTTTGGAACAAAAACAGTGTGATTTTCGAAACTGTTCAGAAATCAAGTTGCTCGAAATCAAGTTTTGAGCATACTAGGAGTAAGGTCTTGACGAAAGGAGTCAATAAATGCAAAGAAGACCACCGAAGGATCAAGGAGGCGCCCTCACGCCCCGCCTGAAGATGGAGTGTGAGGCCTAGTCTTAGCACGCGCGCCCACGTGCCGTGTAGTTAGCCGGCGCGTCGGCCTAGTCGTTCGCATGCGCCCTACACGCGACGTAAGGAAGAAGGTGAGTGCCGAGCGCACGTGTTGTCCACGCACAAGCCACGTGTCGCCACATAAGCAGCATATCAGCACCACTGCCACGTGTCATCCACGTCAGGGACCACGTGGTCGTCCAGTTAGCGACACATGGCATCCCACGTCAGCGACACATGGTAGTCTAGTCATCGTCATGTCAGCACGGTTGTGCCAGGTCAGTTGCCACGTCAGCACTTCGATGAGGGATCCAGTGCGACGTGGCTAAGGTGTAACCGCAAGAGAAAGGATCCAGTGCTTCGCGGCTAAGGTGTAGTCGCAAATCTGAGGCGTACAAAATGTTTTGTCTTGATCTAAGCGATTCGGAGTCCGTTTTTGGCGATCTAATAGTGTTTTCCCATTATTTGGAGTATTCCGGACACATCCGTAGGGTCAGATTTTGGAATTGGAGTTTCTGTAAAAACAGGCAGATCAAAGTGGCAGACGGCGTCAGGTGCAATGGACGGCATATTCTATTGGCACATGAAATATTCTCTAAACTTCTGAAAATTGCAATTTGGCCCAGAATTTTCAAAAAATTGTGGTGTGGCCCAACTTTTGGGGATGTTTTTTCAGTGAGGTCCCCGAAAGTGCAGCGAAGGTTGGTCCTAGCTAAACAGACCGTTCCAGACGCAACAACGAGGTCAGAATAGTGAAATTCTGAACAATTTTTAAAGATTGTCAAAACATGAGAGTTTGTTATCTTCAATAGTCGAAGGAAGGTTGCCGGATATTGTGGAACGCTGCGGATTCACTGAAGAGGTTAGAATGGGCAGATTCTGACCAGATTGGACAACCAGATACAGATCAAGGTAGATCATTGAAGACTAAAGGAGATCAGGCTTGATCAAATGGAAAATCAATGGAGATCAGGATTGGTCAGGGGGTGATAAGAGGATTGCAGAGATGATTATCTCCGGAGTCGATCAGAAGATTTGGTTCAATCAAAAGTCCATTCATCGGCGGACAGATGATTTGGCAACAAGTACAGGCTCAAGGAAATGTTGTGGCTGTTGGAGCTACTGTATACGAGTAGGTATTGGTGGTATGTGGACGTGTAGAACAATAGTTGCAGAGGAGCATACTAAGCGCAGAAGCACAAATGCAGACGTACAGTAATGCAAGGGTACAGTATCGTACAGAGGCGCGAGAAGAGTGTGTAGCAACGGGTTGTTGAAAGTTCACAGGAACTTCCAGACAGAGAAATTAAGACGGATAAAACGCAAGACTGCGCGCCAAGAAGTGGCAAGTCTCTTTTCTCTATGGTGGTTTCTTTAGTTCCATGGCAGCGGAGGATAGAGTTGATGCGGATCTCTCAAGCGAGCTCGACACAGGGAGACCAAAAGCCATGGGTGCAAGCACTATGCAAGGAATTGCATAGCTGACGATGCTTTGACAGATGGAGCTACTGTCAACTATCAATCTACTGGACAGCAAATAAGGGATTGCAAAAGCATTGACAACGAGCGTATGGGGAAACGCTGGAGGTTGTTCCGAAATGCAGAGGGCAAAGGTTGATAGTTCAGAGGAAAAGCTCCGAGCAAAGAAGACAGAGGACATTGATGGCATAAACAACGAGTTTTCTATTGCTCCAATGACTAGTCCTGCAAGGTAATACATGACAGTCAAGGGCATCTCAGCAGGGCGTGCAAGATATCCAATTAGGGGGTGTCAGATATCTTGGTCGCGCAAGTTCAAGCATAGCAAGTGAAGACATCTGAGACAAAAAGCATGGACGAGATGTGTGGGAGATAGGAGCAGAGGCTCTCTCCAAATCAAAGAGTGGTGTGAGTTGAGTTGAGGATGTAGGATTCCCTTCTCCTCTTGTATCTCTGGTGCATTATCTCTAGCTTCAGGGGATGTAGCGTCTTAGTGAGGAGATGAAGATTCTGTTGAAATTTGGGCGTGACAAGATTAGCAACAGTGTGTGCAGTGGATCACCTCACATGGATTGAGGGGGTGATTTGTTAGATATCACCCAAGTGAGGTGATTAGGCTAACCCACTTTGGAGAAAGTGGGGGTGGCACCTTCCCATTAATGGGTGGGGGTGGCCACCGCCCACTAACACATTAAGCCTTCTTCTCCTCTTCATCAATGTGTATAAATGGTGGAGGAGTTGGATAGGCAAAATGAGAGAGTGAGAACAAACCAAAGAGAGCGAGAGATGTGAGGCGGAGAGACCGTCTCTCTCGGTGTGAGCGAGAGAGACGGGTGAGTGGCTGAGTGAGGATAGTGTGAGCTCCTCCTCTATTGTAATCTTTCTGTAATCTCCCCATTGTTATAGTGATAACCGGTTACTCTCCCGTGGACGTAGGCTTTAAGGCCGAACCACGTTAAATATGGTGTCTCCTTCTGTGTGTGTGTTTTTTTTTGCTTGGTATGATTTCTATAAGGTCTTGGACGGGATTCCAGATCCCAATAGTGGGATGAGATTTTTGTTAAATTATCCCAAGAAGAAGGATTCTCTTTAATCCAAATCTAGGAGTAAAAATTCAGTGTAGTATATGAAACTGCCACATATACATTTCATAGTTTATTTTTAGCTAGTGGCACTATGTGTCAATAATAATGTAAATTGAATATTTTTTTAAATGTAGACTTAACAATATTGTCGAGATCTATTGTGCCCACCACAAGACTATGGAGCTCATTTTTTATGAGTAAAAATTTATTACACAAGAACTTACAAAATAACCGACTAAAAAACCAATAGATCTACAAACTTAAAAATAATATACATTAGTCACAAGGGAAGGAAAAATGAGCTGTGCAAACACAACTTTACACAAATACAAGGTTTTGATGCTAAGATTTTAAAGAAGTCTAAGTGCACAGAAAGTTTTGAATACAGAATATACATATATGACATATATATTTGTAATTATAGATGTTAATATTTTTTTATCTCAAACATCTATATATATGTTTGAAATATTTTATACACGTAGCACAACCGTAAAATTTATGAGTTGATGGGCACTTGCCTGAAAGTTCTCATGCATATGAGAAAAGTTATAGACCGAGATTAATCCATCCAAAAAAAATTTGATGGATGATTGTATGATAGAGATTAATTTATAAAGCCACCAGTAAAAGTCCTCTTTATTGAGGCTAAAAGAACCATAACACAATCGTCTGAATAATTGGTTGGCAATTACAATTCTGTAAGGACTGATTGATCCTTACTGGCACGCTCATAATTATAAAAGTAACTTTCGAAAGTCAAAAAGTCAACACAAATAAATCTGAATCACAAGATAAAAATTTTAAATAATTTTTGAATTAATAAAAGCAGGATTCATAGTATTACTCCATGCATATTGTCAAAACTGTTGGATTCATTATTGCATTTTTTATTTATTTATTTTTTAATGTAGATATTTATCATGTTGGAGAAAAGACAAAGACAGAGAGAAATGTGCTTGCCGTATACTCCAATCAATCATTTAGAATTATTTCTTGTCGAACCAGATTTTGAACTCTTCGCCACTTGCAAAAAGTGGAGCTGGAGACGGCACCTAAAATTTTGAGGCAATTATAAGTTGACTCTATTTTTTTTAATGTATATTATTTTATTATTATTATCATATATTGTTGCAAGTTATATTATATCATCCAATAGTTTTTTCTCATATGACATTACATTTTTTATGCTTTTAATTTCCTATAGAGAGAGAGAACAATGCTAGCAAGGTCGATATTTATGCATTTTGTCCCAAATTTTATTTAATGACTTAGAGCTGATGCTGATAAAAAAAGAAGAAATTAAAAATAAGAATATTACTCGAATATTATGTAACAACTTACTCGTGTTGATGCTGATAAAAAATAAAAAAATAAATAACATTCTGACTTGTTTTGACGTATACTGAGTCAAGTCTTTTGTTTTGTAAGGATATAATTAAAATTATATACAAAAAGTTTTCATACTTGACAATTCATAACCAAAATCTCAAATAAGGAAAAAATAAAAATATATATGGCCACTGTGAAAATACCAAAGGAGCTAAACAAGATTCACCAGCAAATTGAAAATAATTTTAAAACTAGAGATAGATTTTATTTTATTTTATTTTTACTTTTACTTTTTTGTTTTTAGAAGATAACTCCCAAAAAAAGAAAAAAATAAAAAAGTATGTCATTGTTGCGAAGTTTCAATTGGGGCAAATTTTATGTAGTCTTGCTCACCCTATGATAGTCATTGTTGAGTTTCACATAAGAAATTTGCACGAGATTTAGGTCTCGTTTGGTAAGGGTTATTTTAGTTTAAAAGTTAAAAAATTATTAAAAAAATCAAAAAACCAACAATTTATATTAAAAAGTCAAAAATTTCATTTTCTCTCTATTTTTTGCACATCTTTTCATAAAAAGTCAAAAAGTTATCCCAAACATACTAGTTTTTTTTATCTCATATTTTAGAAAAATTTTATTTCCACACACTACTTCCTCTCTTTCCACACATTTAATGAATTTTTTTTAATTACATTTTTGTCCTAAAATTAAATTATCAAAAATATCCCTTTCCCAAAACCCTAACTCTAACTCTTTCAAACCATCAATTTCCACAATCACCATCCATGGTCGCCGCCTCTCCCCTCCTCCACTCTTCCCGTCGACTCTTCCCTACCACTACGACCCTCCTCTTTTGCCTGAGAAAAAGATCGGCGCACCACTGCGATCTCCCTCCGCCTTCATTGCCCACCACCGTGATCTTTCTTCGCCTTCGTCTCTCCCCGTCGCCAAGCGAATCGCCGCCGCCTCCACTTCAGCTCAGAATCCCGACCAGTAGGCAAAGCAATAGTATTGGAAATATTAACAATAATGATTTCCTCATTGCCTATTCCCGAAGCTTTAGAAGCACCTCTACAGGATTCACCTCCAGTTGAATTTGTGGCATCCATGCTCTTGGGCTTATAGTGCTCTTGTTCTTTGAAAGTCAAAAGTTGGGAAATGCTGAATGAACTGTTTGTCGCACCAACCAATTGGGTCTAGGACAACTGTTGTAGCCATGAAGCACCTTTGGCGTATTTATTTGAAGTTGTATTTGATTTATTCGGTTGGGTTAGAGCATCTCCAATGGTGAGATATAGCAGCTGCCAAAGCTATAATATAGCAGCTTTGAGGAGAAAGGGTTCTCCAATGGTGAGATATAGTAGCTGTTAAAAATGGAAAATGGCAAATGCCAAACCTATTGCCAAGTTTGACAACAACTTTGGCAAATGGCAAATCTACCAGCTCACCCCAAACCAACTGATTTTCTTTCTTCCCTCCCTCATTTTCTCATCCATTTGTAGAAAAACTCAAACAAAAACATAAAAAAATTTCATTTGCGAAATTCATAATTTTTTTTTTTACAACAATTTTTTTTTTTACAACATTTTTTTTAAAACAAAAATTCACTAAATCAACAACATTCAACCAAAAATTTTCAAGCAACAACAACATTCAAACAACATTCAACAAAATCATAATTATTCTCAGAATAACATCTAAAAATCGATTCTCAGATATCTTCATTAGGATTTGAAAGATTTGATTTTTACTCTAATAGATTGATATTAAAAAAAATAAAAAATAAATATATCATACCTTGTTCGGTGACTGAAACCAAGAGTCTTGATCAATGACTAAAACCTTGAGTTGATCGGTGATCAGTGACTGAAACCGAGAGATCATCGATGATCTGTGACTGAAAGAGAGTTATAGAGAGAGATGCAGAAAGAGACATAGAGAAAGATGGTTGAATCGATGGAGACTGACACCGAGAGACGGAAAGAGATATAGATCGGTGACTGAAACCAAGCTTCGGCTTCATCGATGGAGATCGAGAGAGGTATAGAGAGAGACGGAAAGAGATATATATATATATAGAGAGAGAGAAAGACGGTTTAATCATCTAGAGATATAGAGAGATCGGTGACTAAAACCAGACGGTGGAGAGAGATCAGTGATTGAAACTAGATCAGTGGAAATAGATCAGTGATTCAAACCAAATGGGGGGGAGAGATCAGTGAATGAAACTAGATTGATGAGAGAAAGAATGTGAGAGTGTGAGAGACGGACTTTGCAATGAAGAGATAGAGAGATAGATAGAGATACGTGAGAGATAGATAGGAAGACAAACTTTGCAATGGGATATGTGAGAGAGAGGAAGAGGACTCTAGATTTTGATATCAGCCGTTGGATATAAAGATCCAACGGTGAGAGTAGTATCTTGGAATATGTGACATGAGCCCAACGGTTCTATGTCAATATTGAAGTAAAAAAAAGGGCTAGTTTTCTAAACAATTCAGGACACCAATGGCTATAAATTAAATGGCTAGAAAAAAAAAATCATTTTTTTTGTAGTGTATAAATACAACCACCTTATTTTACCAATTTCAGTTCAGAACAAAATATTTTGTGTGAATTATATTTTTATTTTTTATTTTTTATACAATCAGTATGGAAGGTTCATTAAAAATAAAGAGAGGAAAATCATTCACTACTCAAGAAGATCTGGCCATTTGTAGAGCTTGGTGTCACATTACTGAAGACCCAATTGTTGGAAATTCGCAATCGCATGCTCATTTTTGGGGAAGAATTTTTGAAAATTTTTGCTCGCTACAGAATGATCACTCAAGAACACAAGTGTCTACCTCATCTCGATGGGGTGTAATCATGAAATGTTGCAACAAATTTCGTAGGTGTCTAGCGCAAGTCGAAAATCTACATCCAAGTGGGGCGTTATAAGTTGATATAGTAAGATTTCATTTTTATTTATTATGTTAGTTTTTTTTATTTTGTCTTCTATAAAAATTAACTAATTAATTAATTTAATATTTTGTTGATGTACATGTTTCAAGCAAAACTGTTATACCATCAAGATGAAAACAAACATTTTGCTTTTTGAACATTATTGGCCAATCTTGCAAAATAATATCAGGTGGTAAGATGTAACTCCTACGAACACAGTGAAGTCAATGATACAAACACTGTTTTTCCCTAATTCAACCCTCGATTCCCCTATGGATAACTGCATTTCTCTTGAAGATGACACGAGTCCAAGTGTTGGTAACAATCTAACTGTTGGTGAGAACAGTGTCTCTATAAAAGGTAAAGGCCTATGGGTAGGAAAGCTGCAAAAGAATTATTTCAGAAAAATCAAGTCGTTCAAGCTGAAATTCAAAAAATGAGCACACAATTGGACACATTTAACCAATACCTTGCTGAGAAGGAAAAGAAAAAGATGAAAGAGAAGAAAAAAGGATTCAAGCACTGTAGGAGATGAAAGAACTTGAGATGAAAAAACATGACTTTGAGATCAGAAGACAAGAACATGAGATGAAAAAGGAAGGAAATATGATAATGACTACGGACTTTCTCATTTGGACCCTTAGACGAAAGCGTATTACACAATGCGAAAAAATGAGATTTTTGCCAAGTGGTCCTCAAATGTTAGTAGCCCAAATTATTATTTCCCCCTGCCTCCTGATGAATAATTGCGAGATAATGTAATGAAATTTTCGCCAACTGGTCCTCATATTTTTATTTTGTAATGAAATTTCATATTTGTTTTTATTTTTGAATATTTTCTACAAAAGAATGTAATATTATTTTTGCAATGTATAATGTAGCGAAATAGTTTAGTACAATTTAATTTTTTCAATAAAGTATAATGAGAAAATAAATATATTTTTTCAAACGAAGGCAATAAAAAGATAAAATATATTTATTTATTTTTCCAAATTTTTAATTTTTTTTCATTTTTTGTATTTGTCTAGTCGAGAATAATATAAATATATAATTTTTTTTACAAACAATTAAAAAAAAGTCACAAAAGACAATAAATAAATAAATAAATAAAATCACAAAAAAACATATATCCAAACAACACCTACAAATTTGGAGGCAAAATTGGTTGAGATTTGCCAAAATAACAAATGACCATTGGAGCACCATTGCTATAATTTGGAAAAATAACACTATTCATTGCCAAATTATAGCAATCGTACTGGCAATAGCAACAACCATTGGAGATGCTCTTACAACAACTTCCTTTGCCTTTTCAGACCGGCCGGATTGAGATTCCAAGTTTGTATTCTTCACCACAGATGGTGAAACTAAAATACCAGTTATCCTAAAAATATAAAATCTGTGGTGGCTTGTTAGGGTTAGGGTTTGGAGGATGAAGATGGTAAGGGTATTTTTGTTATGATAGGGTGTGTATTGAGTGAAAATTAATAATTTAAATTTATTTAGTGTGTGTATTGAGAAAAGATGTGGAAAGAGAGGAAGTAGTGTGTGGAAATAGAATTTCTCCATATTTTAGCCAAAAAACTAAAAAATTACTAAAATAGTCTATTTCCAAACGAAGCCTTAGTATACAAGATATGGCATCACTTAACTAACCATTTGTTTGGATAGGTTGCTATATTTGTTAATTTTTATTTCAAATTTCACATTAACAGTTGAACTTTTAAAGGAATAAATAATTATTACTATCTCTTGGGACTAATGTAATGCCCAAGCTAACCAATTGCTCTTTTTGATGAAACTGCTATGGAATTTTTTGGAATTTTTTTTAACTCATTTTTTCGGAATTTTGGTTGAGAGGAGAAGAATATTGTTTTTGGAATATAGAAAAAATTAACAGTGTTTTTGGATAGCTTGGTTGAACTGGTAGATTAACGTATAGCTAAACATTGAACTTGGAATTGGTGTTGTGCCGTGAAGGCGAGTTCTAAATTTATTTTAATGATTCAAATCATTCATTCATAGTATAGGATTTTTTTGATTAGATCATTCATAAAATAATTCAAGCTAATTAGACATCTTTAACCTATAACAAGATCACGAATGTTCAAGAAAAATGAATGGTTAGCATGATTTTAATAATTTTTTAAGATTATTATTCGACTTAATCATTGGGTTATACTTGTCCGATTAATTTTATTTTTTATATGTATAATATACTCAACATATCTTATAATAAAAATAATTTAAATTATCAAAATATAATTATAATAAAAATAATTTAAATTATCAAAATATAATCAGAATAAATCTCACGGAGTGACACCAAATCCCCAAATTTTGCAAGATATAGCAAAGTAAAAAAAAAAAAAAATAGCATTCCTTCTAGGTAGCCATTGGGATTGAAAAAAATTTCACTGTTTTTAGCAATGGCTGCCCTTTTACCTCACCACTGGAGAAACTTTTAGCACATGCTTTTTTTGTCAAACTGCTTTTAGCACATGTTTTAAACCGGCCATAAATACCTTATTTATACTTAATTCACCAGGGAAGAGATATGAGTTCTTACTTGAAAGTCATATTTACACGAGAGCAATGTTATACATAATTTTGTTTCTTATTTTTTTTTTCATAAAATAAAGTCTTTATTTTTTTACTTTAGTTATGGACGAGTTGACGATAAATATTCAGGATGACGTGCCATGGTATATGCTTTTTGTAGACGATATTGTGTTAGTGGATGAGACTAGAGAAGGAATTAACACAAAGTTGGAGATTTGGAGAAAAACTCTTGAATCTAAAGGATTTCGGATAAGCAGAACTAAGACAGAGCACATGGAGTGTAAATTTAGTAACAGTAACAATGAAAGCAGAGGAGAAGTGAAGATTGAGAACCAAGAACTGCCTAAGAGTGAACATTTTCGTTATTTAGGGTCAATTATCACAACAGCGGGAGAGATTGATGCAGATGTGGCCCATAGGATTAAGGCGGGATGGTGTAAGTGGAGAAGTGCGTCTGGGGTATTGTGCGATAAACGAATACACACTAGACTAAAAGGTAAGTTTTATAGAACGGCTATTAGACCAGCTATATTGTATGGGACGGAGTGTTGGGCAACCAAGAAACAACATGTAGATAAGATGAGTGTGGCTGAGACGAGGATGCTAAGGTGGATGTGTGGTAAGACTAGACAGGACAGGATTAGGAATGAGTGTATTCGGGAATGGGTAGGAGTAGCGCCGATAGAAGATAAGTTGAGAGAGAATCGTTTGAAATGGTTTGGTCATATTCAACGGAGACCAACAGAGGCAGTAGTGAAGAGATGCGATGCTGTAACGGTAGATGGAAGTGTTAGGGGACGGGGTAGGCCTAGATTAACGTTGACTAGCGTTATAAATAGAGATATGAATCTACTTAATTTGACTAATGAAATGGCCTTTGATAGGGCCGCGTGGAGAAGAAGGATTCATGTAGCCGACCCCATTTGATGGGACTTAAGGCTTGGTTTGGTTTGGTATTATTTTATTTTTTCACAAAGTAATGGGGTTGACATTAATAATTGTACACTTGTGTTAAGAGTGAAAAAATAATACATCAAATAAGATTATATATGTAGAGTTTTAGGGACAAAAAAGTTACGTCTCCAAAAGTATGACTTTTGTTGCAAAAAATATTAGAAGATCAGTTCCAGTTGTCCTGTGAGTTGGCATAAAAAGGTAGGGTAGAAAAGTATATATATATATATATATATAAAAGGACCTTTAATGATAAAATTTAAAAAATATCGCTAATAAATGCTCTTTTAATAGGACAACAAAAAAAAAAAAAATTTCCCAAAAAGGGTTACTTTTTTAGATGAAAATTTTGGTCTCATATGGATAGTAATTCATTACCAAATATCATATTTCATTGCTAAAAATACAATAATAACAAAAAAGCAACCTTCGACACATGACCACATAAAGACCAACAACAACCTCCATTACCAAACTCACCACCCATCATCCTCCAAACAACCCTCCCCAACTATCACCTCTACCTCCACCTTCACCTTCACCTTCCCCAATTATAGACCCACCACCTTTCCTACCCCAACCTTAGTCCTAGACCCATCTCCTCTTTCCCCTTTCCATAGCATGTTGCCCCTATTGTGGGTTTCTCACAACCAATCACTTCCTTCCCCAACTATCAACCTACTTCATCTCTCTATTTTCTCCCAGCTACCACCATTTCACTTCCATTGAAATTTGTGACAATTTGTTTTAGGTGACTGCTCAAGCGGTGGAAAGACCGCTCGAGTGGAGATAAGGTGCTCCCAATAGTTTGTTTTGCTAGTTGAAAAATTGCTTGAGGGAGCAAGTGGTCACGTGAGCGAAGATGAGGGGATTCTCAATATCTCTTTTTGTAAGTATAGCTACTGAGAGATTTAAGTTACTACTCGAGCGATGAAAAGACCGCTTGAGCAGTCTACACAATATCAATCATTTAAAAAGTGACTTTTAGATCATTTCTTCACTTTTTCTTTTTTTTTCTTTTCTTTCATCTCTCTCTATCTCCAAAAACCCTAGCTATTTCTCTCTAGAAATCTTTCATTACACTAACATTCCAGCTAAAAGCTCTTGCAAAAAGTGAAGTTCACTTAGAGATCTTGGATTCTACCAATTGGATTTGGATTTTACAAAGAGTTCTTTGAAAACCTAGATTCTTTGTCTTAATTCTTGAGGTATGACTACTTTAACCTTATATCTCTTTGAATTGAAGATGATTATGTGGTGTTGCCATGACATGATGAGTTGATGAATGTTTCAAGTTATAAATTGAAGTTTTCTTACAAATATAGTATTTTCCTACAATTTTCTTAAAATTTCTACTTTTAACCATGGATCATGAAAGTTTTTAATGAAAATTAATATTATATATGTTAGAGGGGCAAAAGCCCCAATAATTTTGAAGTTTTAGAAATAATGTAAATAAAATGAAATTGACCCTTAATTCTTCAAATTGATGATTGGCTTATGATAATAATGTGATATTCGAATGGTGCATGGTGAACTTGGAATGTTCTTGAGTTTTTATTTTTTATTTTTTTTTTATTCACCAATGTTCTTGAGGTTTGACTAGTGATGTTAGATATTATCACTTTTACATTTGTTTTGATTGCTTGAATGGTGAAAGATTATTTTATTATTTTTTTTAATGAATGTATGAATGCACAAAGACTTTGGAAATATGGTTAAGGGGGAGGCAAATAGCATGTGAGTTTGGGTAGAACGTCGATTTTTGGGAGAAAGGTTGTGTATTGTGTTGGTACCCACGCGGGGAAGTCTAGGTGCCTAATTGCCCTATCTTGAGCTTATTGCCAAACGAATATGGGGGGAAGTATTTTTGGGTGTTCATTGGTCCTGTCGTATCGTAATTTGTAAAAGTGAAAAAAAAAACGGATGATTTTAGGTGCCCATTACCCACAGTATTAATAGCCAGCAAATATAGGGATATTTTTTTGTTATGAACCTATTATACGTATGTATTAGGACTCTCTTTAGGGACTTCATGACGTATTTACCCCCGGTGTTGAATTTATCAATTTTGAGGAAACTATGGATTCTTGCCTTCTCTTTTAAAATAATATTAAGAATTGAATTAAATATGTTTCAGGTTGTGATGATACCATATAGACCTTTGAATAACTAGATACTTTGTTAAAAGTTTTTCTACTAGGCATTTAGCTCATTCCTATCTAACATTTCAAGACTTGGTGATGTGCCACCACCCCAATGAGAAGGAGATGGAAGTTTTGTGTTGGTCAGGGCGTGAAAGGTTATGGATGTATTTTGTGAAAGCTCCGAGCATATTTGTTTTGGGACCTTGAGTCCATTCTGTTGTAACAAGGCATGGCCTTGATATTTGTAAGCCAATAGGGCATTTTGCATCATCTCCTATAATTTCTTGAACTATACTAATGTTGATGTGCTAAGAATTGAACATGGAAATTTGTATTTTTGAGGTTGCAGTTCAATGGGAAATAGGGTGTTGGATTAAAGTTATTGGTTGGTGATGGATGGTTTAAAATTAATGATAATATGAGTAATGTTTTATTATTAATATTTTGAGAGCGTTACAAATTGGTATCAAAGCTAACCAGGTTTGAATACCTTGAACTCGTGAGAAGTGGCTAGAGCCATGATGGGTTGCCATGCTAGGAAAGGATGTCAATTGCTTAGCATGATTATGTGTTAATGTCACTATGTGGGTATGAGATCAAACTTCTAGGATACAACTTGCCTTCATTGCATTCATTGAAGCCCTTTTGAAGAGACACTTGATCAATACTTTTTCCACTTGGGAATCTTTGAGTGTTGTGGAACGTGTTGATATCTTAGGGGGGTGGTTTGTATATGCTCTATATGACAAGGTGCTTAAGTGGTTTGCTTAATGTGATTTAAACATGTGTATGGTCTCATGCTAGCGAGCGTGCTACGGGTGAAACTAAGTATGGGGACTATGAGTCATGAATTTAAATTGTCTCTCTTTTTTTTCTTTTTTTTTATAGGATGTTAGGATGTGGTAAAGGCCGTAGTAGACCTTGTAGGGATGGTCGAGATGTTCCGGCTCAGACAGAGATCTCTCTTCAAGAAGAAGAAGTAGGTCAAAACAACGTGGCCGTCCCATCGGCCCAAGATGCAATGAGGGCTTTGGCTAGAGAGAAGACAGGGGCTCTTAAAGAATCCTTGGACATATTAAGAGTCGAGCAAGCGGCTATGACCGTAGAAGAAGAGACTAGAACTACTTTCTTGATGAAGGAATTCTTTCGTTACAGCCCCGCCGAGTTGAGTGGCGGGACCGACCTTATGAAAGCAGATGAGAAGTTGGAGCAAATAGTTAAGTCCTTTGATAATTTAGACGTCCATAAGGATGAGCTTCGTGTGGCATTAAAGGCCTACCAACTAAAGGGTGAGGCCAAGCAGTGGTAGAAATATGCCAAGAATTGTATTGAGCACACCCATGAGGCATTTACACATGCATTCTAGGAGAAATTCCTTCCTTCTACTGCTAGAGAGTGGTTGATGAGGCAGTTTGAGGAACTATTGCAGCTTGACACACCAGTGGCTTAGTTTGAAGCCACTCTCACCAATCTTTCCCATTTGCACTTGAGCTTGTGGCGACGGAGGAGCGTCGGTGTTCAGAATTTAAGAAGAGATTGAGACCAAAATTTTTGATAAAGGTGGTAGGTAATATGATTAGGGATTATGATCAGTTAGTGAAGGCCGCAACACATGTGGAAATTATGGTAGTGGTAGAGGAGGCAAGACAGAAGTTGAAGAGGTCGGGATACTCGAAATCCCGAGATGATTCGAGGTCCTCTAACCAATTAGTATACATCATGAAAACCCCATTCTACAAAACACATCCCAGTCACAAATTTCACATATCAACAAATCCCACAACTCAAAAAACAACATACCCAACCAATACCGCATCCTAATATCCACATACAAATGTGTAAAAAACCCAACATTCATTCTAAAATAGATGGATCAATTCAAATCTATGCAAAACAAGACCATAAACATAAAAATCCACACAAGATAATACATTAAAACCACCTTACCAAAATTAGTGCACTAACCAGTTCATAACATTTTGGCAAGCACTAAACGGATCACAATTCCTTCAAAAGTGATTTATGAGAAAATTTTTCATATATATATTTACATATATATGGTGCTGAAAATGTAAATAAAAGACTAAAAAAGTTTGTATCGATGTATTTACTATTCATTCGGCTAAGGGAAAATATATAATAATATGTATTATTTACATATATATAGAGAGAGAGAGAAAGAGAGAGTACTGGTGTTTAAATAACAAAAATGTAAATAAAGACTGAAAAAGTCTGTGTTGCTATATTTTCTGTACATCCGACTAAGAGACGATATATAATAATATATATTATTTACATAAATATAGGGTACTGGTATTTAAATAACTAAAAAGTAAATAAAGATCGAAAAAAAATTCACGTCAATGTATTTACTATACATCTGGTGAATGGACAGTATATGATAATATGTATTATTTACATATACATATAGTAAGGTTAGCAATCTTAGTGGAATTAGCAATGCTAATATTAATATTGAGCATTCTATCTCAAAATAAGAATAAAAATGGAATTGGCAATATGTAATAATATTTAAATCATTGTATTAGACGAACTCGAGTCACTAACTTGGTTACGCTTTTTGGGTTCCCTTTGTGATGAACACATGGAGCTACTATCTTCCTCATGTCTTCCGGAATGGTGCTAGTTGACTGTGGGGAAGTGGTTTGGAAATACTCTTCCGGACCTGGGGGGACGCTCGTGATCCTCAGCTAGTCACCTGAAAAGGAATAAACACTCCGATCGGGGGTGCTGGAATTAGCACTCCGACGGGCAAGTCAGTCTCTACTCTCTGGATTACTTGTATTTTAAGTTAAGCATAATGGTTCTCACATACCTCTTTCTGTCTGGTGTTCTTCTATTTATATCCTCTCTCTCTTGGGCCTCGGGGCTGGGACCACTTTCCATTCGCCATATAACTATTTATTTGGCTTATTTTGTTACAAACTGCTATTCACTTGGCCCCTTACTCAACCGGCTGTTTGGCCGAATATGGTAGGATTGAATGTGCAAGACGGGGCCGAATACGATGCGTATATTTTGACTTCCAAGTCCAACTATTCGGCTTCTCTACAGCTAATTATATTTGGCCCCTACAATTGCCCCCCAATCACTCCACTAATGACGGTCTAGTGGGAGTGTTTGATTTTGGACTCGAAAAGTCAAAGCCAAAATTCGGTGGCTAACCTCATTTCAACGCGGATATCAGAGCACACGTCTCTCGGTCATTATTTCAACTTCCCGCCCCTTTGTATGCTTCCATTTATTGTGATTTAAAATCTTGTCGTCTTTTCAAACACACATCTTTGGATGCTTAAGAGTTTTTGGATTGCCTTCTGACTCACCTCTACAACTTCCATTCATCTTTCATTGTCCTCTCCGTTTCTTGTAAGTTTTTTTCCTCTCTGCTTCCTTTCTGCTTTGAATCCCTTTTCCTAGTTCACCTTTAGTTTAGTACACTCCGATAGGTTGTCCGAAATGGCAAAGCATCTGAAAGACCTTCTCTCCGCGGATCGAATCTTTGGCTTTCGATGCCATTTTTTCATTCCTGATGATGTCCGTCTGTCACTTGTGACAAACGACACCCTCGATATGGAAAGGGCTGATGAGAGCTCCATCGTCTTCCCTCTCCTATCAATTGTAGAGGGTGGAGTCCGTTTTCCCCTTCACCCATTCCTCAGGGCTGTCCTTCGCCATTGGGGTCTAATCCCTTCCCAACCCAATGTCAACTCTTTTAGAATCGTAATGGGGATTATAGAATTAAAATGTCACCTTAGGATTAACCTCGGCATACCTGCTATTCGGCATTGTTATGCCTTGGCCAAGTCTTTTGGCTGGCACGGGCGCTATTTCCTTAGGGCCAAGGATACCGACCATCAATTAGTGACCATGCTCTCCAGTTCTAGCAAGCGAGTCGATGACGTGATGGTCGTGGTCCAAGATAACTGAGAATTCGGCGAAGGTGAGGACCGCCTAGACCTCATTCCTAGACGAAGGGGCGAACCAAGTGTGTGATAACCCTATTCCGTATTATGCTAATTGGTCCTTATTATAAATGTGATTATGTGTCTAATATGATTTTGTGCGTCATTTATGTGAAAATATGTGGTTTTAAATTTCTATCTGTTCACTGTAGGAATATCTGTTTAATTATCTGTTTTGGAATTTAAATTGAAGGCCCTATCGGCCGCGGAACCCGAAATTGACTCCGCCAATGTGATTGGCGTAATTTTTAGAGCCTACGGCGAAATTTAATTGAAAATTGATTCGGATCAAAATAATTAGATTCAGAACGATTAATTAAGTGCTCAATTATTTAATATTAAAGAAATGTATTGGAGAGGGAGCTTTTAAAGGGCCATTATACACCCTCACTTTGTTTCTTTTGAGCTCAACATCTGAAATTATGCTCTAGAGAGAGAGAGGAGGCGAATTTAGTGAGAGAGGAGACTCAAGGTAGAGATTTGGCTAGGGAACTTGGTGATCTTGAAGGCACACTCAAGAATTCACCATAAATTGGGAAGATTGAGCTTCTAGGTGAGTAATTGGTTATGAATTCATGAGTTTAGTATTGTAATTTTGTGAATTCAAAGTTGAATGGTGATTAAGAACAAGAATTATGTTGTATTTAATGAGTTTGAAATCAATAGATGCATGCATGTAAGAAATTGCTATGAATTTCCATGTTTGAGCATAAAGTGTGCAATCCATGTTGAATCTTGATTAAACTCCATGTATGTGATCATCTCTCCACCAACTAAATTGAGAATATTGTGTATATCCCACATGCAAGTACAAATCATGGAGGTGTGAGTCTTGAATGTTTGAATTTAGTATGTTGGTGATGAGTTTGGGACAATTTGAGTCATGCATGTAATTGATTCATGAAATTGAGCTTCATAATGTAATGAATTTGGTGTTAGATCATGTTAGTACAGGTATATGTGAAATTTGAACCATAATATGCAAGATGTGTTGATTTGAATGTTGAATTTGAGCTCAAGAACAATTCTGGATTTTCCAGAATTTATGATGTCCGCTTGAGCGTGGGAACCGCCGCTTGAGCGGGAAATACGAGCTCCCAGTATATTTTGCAGACATGATGTCTGCTCGAGTGGGGAGCTATGTAGGATGACCTTCCGCTCGAGTGTCCGAGTTCACGCTCGAGCGTAAAATTGATGTAACCAATACTTTTGCAGACCTCATGGGTCCGCTCGAGCGGGGAAGTCCACGCTCGAGCGGGGACCCCTGTTTCTGAAATTTTGTAAATGCATTCTGTGTTTCGTTTTCCTTTCTCATTCACTTCTAAGCACTCTTAGGCATGCATTGAGCACTGTGAATGAATTAAAAGAATAAGAAAGAAGCCTAAAGAGGAATATGTGAATTAAGAACGGATTGAATTTTTTGTGACCCATTGTGTTCATGGAATGTGTAGGGTCGAGCTCCAGGGCAAATCATCCAGCCGATCACCGTGAGTAATATCTTAATAAAGATATTTTGAAATATGTCATTTGTCCAATTGCTTATCTCTCTATAAGTTTTATGAGTTTGTTGATTTGAATTGTGGACAAATGTTTTCTATGCCATATGGTTGGGCCTAAGGCCGTTTGCTATGAATGAATGGGCCAAAGGCCAGCCTGACATGAAAGATAGAATGAATGGGCCAAAGGCCAGTTTGACATGAATGAATGAATGAATGAATGGGCTAAAGGCCAGTCTGACATGAAAGATAGAATGAGTGGACCAAAGGCCAATTTGACATGAATGAAAGAATGGATGGGCCAGAGGCCAGTTTGATCTGAATGAAAGAATGGATGGACCAAAGGCCAGTTTGATCTGAATAAAAGATAAATGGGCCAAAGGCCAGTATGACACGAACGAATTGGGCCCGAGGCCGTATGATGTGTTCAGAACCGCAGTCACTTGACCTAAATTTGTATATATGCTAAATAGAAATACGAATTGGGCCCGAGGCCGTTTAAAGCATGTTGTTCTACATACCGTATGTATAACTTCTTTATTTGATATTATTCACTGGGCTTTCGCTTACGCTCATCCATGTGTTTGTAGGTGAGCCAAGAGAGGTCCAAACCCAGCCTCAATGAAGTTTGTGTGGAACAACCAAGGTTTTGAAGAGTCAGCCCTTACGTCTCATGCACGAGACCCGTCTTCGCCCTTTGCTATCTTGTTTTATTTTGTCATGTCGGCGAGGACTTTGAATATGTTTTTACATAGTTTTGATTGGCTGACTTAGACTTGAATGATCCTGTATGTACAGAACTTTGTCATGGTACATATTTTAATGTGAGTTATTAATATGTATATGTATGGTTTGTTTTGATGTGCCATGTAAGCACAGCTCTATGGACAAAGTTTTAAATTTTGTTTTCGTTTGACCCTTTCACTCTGATGAGTTATGTCTGGTATGTTTTAAGGCCATAGATGATCTCAGGATTGCTAGTCGGTTATGTCCTTAACCCAAGGGGGCGGGTTCGGGTCATGACAAGGTGGCCATATAGCCTTTTGCACTTATTTTTGTTGCATATACAAGACTTTATCTTTTTAGTCTCATGGTTCGATTTGTGCAGGCAACGATCTGAAGAAAATCTCGACTTTGACCGACGCCGCCGTTCTCGTAGAGATCAAAGTTGCGCTGAAATACTTAGGTCGTCCAAGCCTTCAAAAATAAGGGAGGGCAGCACACGTTCTTCTTAAATACGAGCCGACGTACACAACCTTCTCGGTAGTAAAAAACATCCCAATTCCGAAGGGTGAAGAATTTCTTACAGCTCTTATTTTAACCAACTTCAGGAACTTGTGCCAAATCGATTTCGAAGGATCTGACTCAGAACGCGCGGAAGTCGCAGAGGTTGGTGAAGAATCAGGCCAGTCCGAGGCCGAAGTAGACGAGGCCTTGAGTGTAGCCTTTGAGGAGGCCGGCCTCAATTCAGCCAACCCTCCGTCCACCTCGGGTCGGGAAGTTTATGACGACGTCTTTATTGGGTTAGAAGACCTTCCCGGCGCGTACCTCGAAGATATGGCCGGGTTGTCACTCACGAAACTTGCAAAAAAGAGAAACGCCGAACGAATGGCCGCGCGACAGAGAGCAAAGGCCATTCGAGCGGAGGCCATCAGGTCCGAAGTGCCACCTGTCGCCGACGTTGAGCCCCCCCTTTCCATTATTGAGGAGACGACTCAAACCAGAGATGCGGAGTAGGAGCTGGTCATGCTGGCAAATCAGGAAACTGAACGAAGGGCGGAGAAGCGTCCTGCTAAGGTTGAGGCCGACTCTGGAGAAGACCCTGCTGACAAATGGCCGCGTCTAGAGGAGTCAGATTTGGTTGTGCCTTTTGTGGTTCAACCAAAGATAAAAAATGTGCCGATCTCCTCTGATGCGTCAGCTATGAAAGATCCAGCCGTGGCACTGAGCATGGCCTCATCTATTTCATTGCCGTCTGATAAGGCGGCTTTCCACTTGGAGCCGGACCTTTTGGCAATAGCACTAGCCGCTCAATCGGCTCTTCTGGTAAATATCTTGATCTTGCCTTTCCCTTTTATGCATACGGAAGGATGGCCGAGATAGGCCCTCGCCAGCACGACGCCATCGAATGAATTGGCCAATTACAATCCAAAGTTAAAGGCCAAAGGAGCCGGGCGAAGTTCGAAGCGGCGCGGGCGAAGATGGAGGCTGCAACGGCCGAGGCCAAATTGGAGAGGGCAAGAAATGCAGACCAGCTCAGATTGGCTGCCGAACAGAGGGCGACTGCGAGCGAAACTGCGCTCAAGTCAATCCAAGAGGCGATCGCCAAACTTAATGCAGACTTAGCAGAAACAAAGGCGGCGAAAGAAGTAGCCGACTCTGAGGCTAGGAAGGCGTATGAGGCTGGGCAAAACGCTGCCCTCGCCAATTACGTAGAAGAAGTCCCCAAATTCGAGAATCGGAGATTCAAACACGGCTGGCTTAAAGCCCTTGCTGCTGCTAATGTGACATTGGCTATGCCAATTCCATATGAGCAAGTGGATATTGAGCCGCTGGAGTCTGACTCCGAGGATTGATGAGGGTGACAATAATTTTTCTTTTAGGCTTTTGAATGTAATGTTACAGCTTTTTGATTAGTAGTTTTTATGTATAGCTACAGTTGTAAAGTTTTTTGCTAGGCACTTCCCTGCAAACTTATAGCTTTTTATCTAGTAGTTTTCACATGTAAAATGGCTACAGTCTGTGCCTAATTTTACTAATGAAAATTTCCCTTGTACTTTGTTGTTACTTGTGCTTAATGTTTCTATTGATGCACGATATTGCTTTTTGCTTCTTTGGATAAAGCATTCGTGTACACGTGACGATTAGATAATTAGGCAACTTAATAATTTACCATCGTAGAATAGCCGATCCGATTGGTAAATCTGCCCTTGCCCCAGCCAATTTATAAACTCCAAGAGCTGAATATAATTAGTTCATGGAGTGGCTGTGGCATAAATTGATCGGCACTATATCCAGGGGACTGATTTAGCATCGTCGAATAACCGATCAGATTCGTAAATCTACCGTTGCCCCAGCCAATTTATGAACTCCAAGAGTCGAATATAATTAGTTCATGGAGTGGCTGAGGCATAAATTGATTGGCACTATGCCCAGGGGACTGATTTACCATCATCGAATAGCCGATCAGATTCGTAAATCTGCCCTTGCCTCAACCAATTTATGAACTCCAAGAGCCGAATATAATTAGTTCATGGAGTGGCTGCGGCATGAATTGATCGGCACTACACCCAGGAGACTGATTTACCATCGTCGAATAGCCGATCAGATTCGTAAATCTGCCCTTGCCCCAGCCAATTTATGAACTCCAAGAGCCGAATATAATTAGTTCATGGAATGGCTGCGGCATAAATTGATCGACACTATGCCTAGGGGACTGATTTACCATCGTTGAATAGCCGATCAGATTCGTAAATATGCGTTTGCCCCAGCCAATTTATGAACTCCAAGAGCCGAATATAATTAGGTCATGGAGTGGCTGCACATAAATTGATCAGCACTACGCCCAGGGGACTGATTTACCATCGTCGAATAGCCGATCAGATTCATAAATCTGCCCTTGCCCCAACCAATTTATGAACTCCAAGAGTCGAATATAATTAGTTCATGGAGTGGCTGCGGCATAAATTGATCAACACTATGCCCAGGGGACTAATTTACCATTGTCGAATAGCCGATCACATGAATTCTAAGAGCCGAATATTTCGATCGGCATCTGGCTTTTAGAGTTTGGCATTAAAGAAGTCGCCTTTTGGGCGCTGCATACATTAGATATAAATGGCGTGAGTTCGCGCCAGTGATTCCACTTATTCTTGTTCAGACTCGATTTAAACTAGCTTTAGATAAGTGCGAATGTCAGGTAGACTGTTCCTCAACAGCAGAGGAGAAGGACAAACATTGGCTGAGCTAGACACTACAATGAATCGCAGCAGTGAGCCTATACACATGGGAGGGAGGACATCCAGGGAACGGGAAAAACGTCAGCCCGCAAGTCGTCGAAACAGATCACCCCGAAAAGAAAAACAGCAACAGGGATGCTTCCCGTGACCACGACCGAGAAACGAGCCTGACGAGATGCCGCAACCGTTGAGTTTTGCGGTTTTTGTGGGGCATAAACCGATGATGGAGGCAGATTCTGTCGTTAAAGATCTAGGGGTAGCAGTCGAGTTCGCTCGACAGATCTTTTCACCGGAAATCCAACAGTCGATAGTTTGTCGACAAGATTTCGAAGTATTTTGAGAAGGCATCCATGGGGCGGTGAAGGGGCTGTATACCGCTTATGAAGTCAGCATGCGCCTGCACGGCGCGCGACAAGAAATAGAGAAGAAGGACGAACGAATTCGCAGTTTGGAGGCTCGCTGCACGGCGCGCGACAAGAAATAGAGAAGAAGGACGAACGAATTCGCAGTTTGGAGGCTCGCACAGAGAAAGCCGAACATGAGCTTAGGAAGGCTCAAACCATCGAGTTGCGTGGCGTACCGGAGGTCAATCTAATCCGATCGTGGAAGAAAGAGTGACCCAACAGTTGTTAAGCCACGCGATTGCCGACCAGGATACGACAAGTATGTTTGCCGTAGAAAATGCGAGGACCATGGGTTATGAAAAAGGCTTCCACGATGGCCCGAAGGTTAGGATCGACAAAACTAAAGAGAAACTTGCAGAGGAGGTTTGTAGATGTGAGAACCGGGGCTTTAGGCGCAGTTGGATCAAGGCACTGCAATCCGTGGAGGCTCTCCGAGCAACGGGCGTTGATTCGGCGTTGCCGCTGTACCAATGTGATCACTTTCCCTATTTTGCCTTTGAAGTCGAGAAGAGTGACGATGAGGGAGATGCCGGATAAAAGTAGACATTGTAATGCTCAAAGTAGACATTGTGGACATTGTAATGCAAAATTATGTAATTATTGGTTAGTTGAATAATAGTACACTTTCTACTTCAAGTGTTTTCAAGTGTTATTGTACTTTCTAATTATATTAGTACACTTAATGCCAATTGATTAATCTAAGGGTGCATTTTGTTTTGAATATTCGCATGTTTCAGCCTACGTTTATACGGCATGTTTCGCCACACGTTCATACGACTTGCCCTATTTCATTTTGAATGTTTACATGTTTTAGCCCTCGTTGGTAGGGCTTGTTCCATTTCATTTTGAATGTTTGCATGTTTTAGCCTACGTTTATAAGGTGTCATGCACTAATCGGCCCAAAGGTGTCATGCACCAACGGGGCTCCGAATTCGGAGACGGCTGTAGACACCCCATTTTTGACCGACCTCAAGACTCAGACATCACCGATTGAGCGCTCGGTGACGTTGCATATCGTGCTCTTTCAGAAGTTTCAGAGTCACGGCCGTGAGCCCTGCCTCCGGACTTCCGAACCTTCTTGTGTGCCTTGCCTCGGTTTGCGAACCAGACTCGATTTTCTCTGTTTCTTTTCCTGAGGGGAGGGAGAGATCCTGTAGACCATCTCTTAGTGGCCGTGGGATACATTTTGTGGCCTTAGGCCATTTTGCCCATTTCGGAGCCCGGTTTCCGGTTTTTCGGGACTATTGGCCGTGTGCCTCGGTTCGGGACCGCTCAACCATCTCCATTCGCTCTGATTTTTGGCATACTTCTTATTTTCTCCCTTTTGAGGGACACTGGGGTCTGAGAAACCCACTTCGTGGCCGAACGCCACTTTCGGTGCTCGGCAGCCCATTTTCGGGACCCCGAATTGCGCGTTTTGGTCCCCGAACATTCGTTTTGCATCGGTTCTTGTTCATTTTTGGCAGGTACCTCTGTTTCATCACCAGGAAGGTCACTGGAGGGGGGGAGGCCAGCAATTATCTTGACAACCAGTTATATTTCATTTTCGCCCTCCGACACCCGTTTTTCTCACTTCCGGGCCAATGTTGAACACCTTGGGGCCACTTTCTTGAACTTTCAACCACATATTTGTGATGTACACGCTTGGGAGGATCCTAAAAGTTGGTGGCCGGCCACTAATGTTGCTTGACCCTTTTGAACCCCTCCTTCCGAGCCAATGTTGAACAACCTGGGCCCTTTTTCTTGAACTTTGAACCACATATTTGTGTTGTACACACATGGGAGGACCCTAAAAGTTCATGGCCGGCCAGAAATTCCATTTGACCCTTTTGAACCCCTCATTCCGAGCCAATGTTGAATGTTGAACACCCTTGAGCCACTTTCTTGGACTTTTAACCACAGGGTTGTGTTGAGGGCACATGGGAGGACACCATTGTGTGGTGGCCGGCCACTAAACCAACTTGACCCTTTTGACCCCTAGCCTGCCGGCTAGGGGGTGTGGCCGGCCGGCCACCTGCAACAAAAATACCGAGCCGGCCATGATCCTCACACTGTTCACTTTACAGCTGTATAGCTTTATCCCCCAGAAAATATCTGTATTCGGGAGATATTTTGTGGGGGAAAACTTGCCTCCTTTTCCCCCACCTTTACACCCTCTTTTTGTTCCATATAACCAGCCTCCAACACTTGAAGAAGGGGTTAGAAAAAATTGCTTTGAAGCTTTGCATCCAAATCTCCCTCTATCTCTCTCATTTTCTCAAAACATCCAAGTCCTACACTTCATTTGTTCATCACCACCAAGCACCACCACCACCCCTCCATTTCCAGCAACTTGGGAAGCTTTCCAGAAGCTAAGAAGCACCACTTCTCAAGCCAAGAAGCAACAAAAGACTTGTCTTCAAGGGTGAGTTGCATTTTCCCCCTTTTTTGGTCCATTTCTTGCACCATTTATAAGCCATATATGCTTATTGTTTTGAGCTCCGGCCCTAACTGAAAGTGGCCTTCTTTTGAGCTCTTTTTCACTTTTTCTTAAGCGCTCAACCCTTTTTGAGCCTCCCATATTGCACTTGCTTCAATATCCTTCTTAAATACCGTTTTCTTGCATGATATTTTTAGCTTGTGTGTGATCTGTTTTGGAGCATGACATAAACTGTAAGTAGGCTTATTTTGAGCCCCTCTTCAACATTGAAGAAGGGCTCAACACTGTTTGGGACCTCCATGCTATACTTGCCTTTATATTCTCTTTTGGGTCCCATTTTTGCATGTCTTGGCAGCCTATTATGCTTCGGTTTTTGTCCTTTTTACAGTACTAGAAATAGTCTTATTTTGGCCCATTCTTCATGTTTCATTAAGGGTCTCTGGCTGTTTGATGAATATTTTGCATACTTTGTGTTACAGCCACTTTTGAGCCTCATTTTGCATTGCATTTCTAGCATGTTTGTATACTGTTTTGGAGTTTTTACATTTCTGTAAATAGTCATATTTTTGGTCCCTCTTCAATGTTGTAGAAGGGAATTTTTCAGTTTGGGCTTTGCATATACCACTTGCCTCTTTGGCCACCTTTTGGCCCTTTTTCTTGCATAAGAGCTTAGCCATATCTATATTTGTTTTTGGGGTTTTTACAGTTCTAGAAAACACCATATTTTGGGCCCCTCTTCAACTATGTTGTAGAAGGGTATTTTTCAGTTTGGGTTTATACATATACCACTTGCTTCATAACCTCATGTTTAGGGCCATTTTTGCATGCCATGTTTGCCCTATCTTTGCTTGCTGTTTGGCCATGTTTTGTACTAGAAAAATGCTAATTTTGGGGCTGCCTTGCTACTGTCTATTCATTGCATATCCATATTGTGCATGTTTGGTATAGCTATAGGCCATTTCGGGTCCCAAAATCCATGTTTCGGGACTATTTCATGCATCGGGTGTGTTTTCGCCTCATTTCGGGGCTGCTTTCCCCACTTTTCAGTGCTGAAATCCCATTACTGTTGCATTCTATATGCCATTTCACATGCCATTGCATTGCGTATGCCATTGCCTCGGTTTGCGTGCCCGTGTGCACGCATTTCGAGGCACTTCATTTTTCATCCATCGGCCTCTTGTGAGCGTAGCTGAGGCCCTCTCATGTTAGTGTAAGCCCATATCATATTTCTATGTCATTTGCATTGCATATGTCATTTTCTCGATTTGCGTGCCCGTGTGCATGCATTTCGAGGCATCTCTTTTTTACAGCATAGTGCATGCTAGGTTGTATCTTAGATCACATTCAATCATTTTCTCGGTTTGCGTGCCTGTGTGTACGCATTTCGAGCAATCTCATTTTCATAGCATTGTGCATACTAGGCTGTATCTTAGTTGCATTCATGCATATCATGCATATTGCATCATGTTCAGGATAGGAGTTAGCCCGAGCGCGGGAAACGAGGTGCGTTTCGTACTCCGAGTGAGGAACGCGTCTCAATTCCCAGTCACCGACACTCCGGATTACCCATGATGGAGTTAGGTTCTTGTTGTGTTTTCACGTGCATTCATTCTATATTGAGTTGCACATTTCGACCCCTCTGCCATCATGCATCGATATGCGTGATTGGTGGCACGAGGATCGAGGTATGCATATATCTGTGAAAATACATTTGCCATGCCCCTTTCCTGCTCTCTGTTGCAGCAAAATGAAGAATCACAACTTTTCGGAGTCTGGCACGCATTTCAAGAAAAGGTGTAAACAAGGCTAATTGGGCATCCCAGTGGATTTCCGCGAAGGCACCCAGACATGCATCATTCATCAGGAAGCAAGGCAGTCCTGGCTTGCATGCCAGTTTTACAGCTTTCTTAGTTAATTTGATTAATTAATTAGGAATTTGTATATTATTTCGGACTGTAATATTCTTTTATTCGGGACTGTATATTTATTCGGACCCTCTGCGCGGGGGCACAACTGTAATAAGTGTGCGTGAGTGTGATGTATGTCTTCCAACCCCACGTCTTTCTCCCTTTTATTTACCAGCTTATGATAGTTAGATTAGGGCATATTTCAATTAGCATATAGTATGACAGCATGTTTGCATTCCATTC
>NW_021026018.1:8509-112341 GCF_004153795.1 Camellia sinensis | reverse complement strand
AAGAGAGAGATTTCATCTTAACTCAACCTCTTTATATACCCAATTGAGATATGTCCCATATCCTATGCCAAAGAATAGGGAGGACTCATCAACAATACTTATGCTACATGCCAATATCACCAATGCAAGGTTAAAAGATTTTGTGTCAAAAATAGGAATCCCAGATTTAATTTGTAAAAATCGTTATTAAAGTACCAAATCCTATAGGAAATAAGTCGTTAACTAAACTAAAACTGTGCACCAACAACTGAAATTCAAAATCCAAATGTACTTAGTCTAAAAACAGAAAATTAAGTATTTTGATAAAAGGTGGAATGGTATAAATGCGTTTTAAAGAACATCAAAACAAAGCTATTTTTTAAAATACAAGTCCTGAAAGTTCCAACAGTTTTCGACATGCAAACTGCATTCCATTACCGAATAGACGCCTTGTTCACTTCCCGTCCGGTGTTCCTTAGGCCTGAGGAGCCCTGCATGGTGATTAGCAATGTGAATTGTAAAACCCGAATCAATCCACCAATCATATCTGGATGAGTATTAACAAAAATTAGATTCATAAACAACATCAAGAGATATGAGATTACCTTTCTTTCCTCAAGCCCATTTCTTTTACTGTGGGGCAGTCTTTCTTCATAGTGATCCTTTTTATTGGCAAAAAGAAGCAGGCATCCTTAAAATTGCCATGTTTTTAAAATGGTCACTTTTACAAAGCTCCTTCCATGTTCTGATGCACCTTTGCCGCTGTTTTCCATGCCCTTCTTTAATGTGTTGTTATAATGACAGCTTTCCACTTTTCCATGCTTTAATCTCTCCTCTCTCTTGAACAACACAGGTCACAAAGTTTCTTGACTAGACTCATTTTTCCTTGTTGTGTGTTGTAAGAAATGTGGACATGCTCTAATTATTCCACAGAAAGAATTGAGGTATGAAATTGAGACAAGGAAATGCTTAGAAATCTCAATCTCTAAGGACTTAAGGATGGAGCTTGCAATGTCCCTCATTTCATAATGTGTCTCGACAGCACCCACTCCTAGAATTGTATGCGTTCATTTCTAAAGTTTGTTCCCGTAGCGGTAACTTGCCCCAATGCATTTGTCAGAACTAACAAATGTGCTCTACATAGCTCTCATGTTAGCTCCTTGACGCTTATTAGATGGTGGGATTGCAGGACCTAATGCTTCTGAGCAATATTGACTTTTTGAGTATAGCCTTTGAAGCGATTGATCGCTTCCCGACTTATCATAAAGCCTCTTTTCTGCAACAGAACTCTCGTCTTGTGGGTTCAGGAGGTTCATTTACCGGAGTGCTAGTCAAGGTCCATGCCACTAATGTTAGAGAGGTATTTTGTCCGTTTCCGAAAATTTCACCGTTCAGAATGGGAATACGAGAAACTCGATTAGATAGTACGAGGAGAATCAACTGCATTACCAGAACATTTGATTAATGTTGAAACAATAGTATAGTCTGAATCAAACAACTGTCAAATCAGTAACAAATCTAAACACCTTCTTCGTGGGTAGAGGTTCACTAAAACTGTGATTAGATTTTCTATTACTTTATATAAAGACTAATGTGGTTCCAAATATTAAGGAAAAGAAAACTCAACATGGGTTTAAAGAGTGCTTCAATCTCCTAATAACCCAATCCATATATATTATTCCAATGGAAAATTTCATAAATAATTTAGCTTTCTTGTGGACCAAGAATTATATTAATAAACACATAATTGCATGTAAATAAATGGCCCAAGTTAGATTTTTAATCTTTATGTGAGTCAGAAATACTGAGGATCACATCTTTTAATGTCTGTAGATGCTGTGGCACTCTTTAGAAACAGCAATAAATCTTAATTATGGATAATTTATTAAGTGTGGGCAAATCCTTATAGTCACAACAAATACACAGAATCTTTCAATGCAGAAAATGCCATAATACATACAATGTAGAGTAACTACAACATGAAAATCCAAAGACAAACAGCATATAATTCATCCTATTAACTAGAATTTTGCTTTAATTTGGATCAAATAATTCCATACAGCCCAACATACATGTTTTCATGTCTTTAGTTTCACATGAAGTTTTAAATGTATAAATAATTACACTTATGCTGTAATATAACTTGTACATGATTTACGAAACATGGCTAGTGAATTCTCAAAAATTTAATAAAACTAAAAGAAACAGTGTTATAATTCGACTGTAGATATCAATTGGCGTTTGCTTACTATTGTAAACATGACACTATAATAAAAAAACTATACCTTAATAATATGTTAAGAATTTCTTTATGAAAATTCTAGAAATAAATATTCAAGTTTTTTATTTTTATTATTAACTTTTAATGTCTTGTTCAATAAAATAAAATCAATACTTAGATGACATAGCAATAATTTTCCAAGATGAAATAGATCAGAACATGAGTAATTTTAGATGTGCAAATACTACAATCACATAACAGAAATGATTCTACTAATCCCTCAAGTTAAATTCCTTATCATGCAGATAACTATCTTTGAATTGACATCAAATTAATATTTAATTCCATCAGTTTCATTTATCATACATACAATATATTTATATATAGTATATAATTATAGGTTGAATCAAAACATGAATATTCCATTCTGGAAAAAATTTCAAACTTTAATATTATGTTTAACTATATGGCACAATCACAAGTCATGTAAATTGAGTGCACCATGGTTGAACTAAAATTACAGAGAAATCTAGGCGTATTGCGACAAAATTTGAGTTGACAATTTGTTTTTGTCTTAAATATTAACCCAAAGATGACGAAATAATTAATTTATGTCTTCGGTTTTAATTTTTTCATCAAAGAATATATGGAGACGAAAGACAAAATTCGCTCTGCAAAAAGGCGCCAATTTCATTTGCATATTGGCACGAATTAGTTTTAGCTCATCTGGAGACAACATTTTTGTCAGCAAAATATAATGTTTTTTTTGTGATGAACGTAATTCGTCGCCAAATTCCATATAGCCTTTAACGATGCTCATGTTTATTTTCCATTATCGGCGACAAGTATATTTTGTGTCTGGGAATGATAGAAGTTATGGAAAGACGAAAATGATTTCAGCTCACTAAAAACTCATCATGTGCAACACAATGTCATTTCACTCTTCTATTTAAGATAGCGCGACAGAATAACTTTTTGCCCTCGGAAGAATAGTTTTGAGAACGAAGAATATCATTGTCACTAATAAATTTCTAATGTGATGCTATGACAAATATAATTTTATCTGATAAGTTTTATGTAGAAGACAAAAGTATTTCATCACCAATAAGTAAATTCTTTGTTCTGGCTATTTAAGGATACAAAAAGTAGTTTACACTAATACGATTTCTCTTTGATTAAAATGCCGTGTTTTGTGGTTTCGAAGCAATTTGAAGACGTGACCCCAAGATAATACACGTATGACGTTTATCATCATGTTCTATGTATAAGGACCCTGAAAGTCATGCCGAAGAAGGGACCCTTTCTACATAACTCTCATTTTCTCTCTTCGCACTGAGTTACTCCATCTCGCACAAGTATTTGAGTCCTGACTCAAAGAAACACTCTGTTAAACAATTTCTCTATTTCTGCGCTAGTAAGTCTCTTCTCTTCTGTCTCACAGCTTAAGCCTTCGTGCATGCCAAGCATTGACAAGCTATTATCCAGAAGGCACCTATGCGAAACGCCACTAAATTTTTTTTTTTCCCCCCACAAGTGAAGGCCCCTCTTGCACGCAAGCAGTTTTTCTATTGATTGTCTAAACCAACCTACCCTTCATCTCAGAAACACCCATTTCAAAAATCGAAGGTCAAACCTCAAAAAAAAAAAAAAAAAAAAAATGATAATTCTGGTAGCTGTTTTTTTTTTTTTTTTGGTCGAGAAAATACAGAGAAAAAAATATAAGAGAAATTTAGTAATTTTTCAGAAATTAATAGAGAAACTACCTTGTTAATATGGAGTTTTCAAAATAATTATTTTAAAATTGGTGATAAAATTTATATTTTAAGTTTTAGAACGTTACCCAACACTGAACCAAAGATATTACTTTTGTGTTTCTTTTTTAATTCTATGCTTCTCAAATATAAAGGAGATGAAAATAGATATTCGGTCAGAAAAAAAAGAAGGCGCCAATTTTTTACTTGTTGGCGCATGTCATTTTTTCTTGTTGGCTGCCAATATTTTTAGCGTCATTGGAGGACGAAACATTTTTGGTCACAAATTAAGTTATTTTGCGACAAAATAGAATTCTCACAATGAAATTCTAAACTTATTTGAGACGCATAGTTTCATTTCTTATTTATTTGGTGACAATATTAATTTGTTTGGGAAGGATAAGTATATGGGAGGCAGAAAATATTTCGTCACCAATAAACTCTCATTGCTACGTTTTATCTTTCTGGTTAATTAGGCGACAATAATATTTTGCCTCGAAGGAATATGTTTTGGGAGACGAAAATATTTCGGTCACTAATAAATTCTAACGTGTGTCGTATGCATTTTGATTGGATTGCAGCGACGAAATATATTTTCTGTTCATAAGAATTAAATTGAAAGGAGACGAAGAATATTTCATCATCAATAAATTCTCCATCCGCATAACGTTGTTTTTGTATTTTTGTTGATTAGGCAACGAACACATGAGTTTGAGACGAAAATATTTTATCACTAATTATTTTTCTTTATTAAAATGTCGTCAGAAACTAAGAGATACTCTCACCTTAATCACTTACTTTCACACACACACACAAATACTAAGTCATGACCGAAAAGGCACCCTCTACAAACCTTGTTCTCTCTCGCACTTGAGTCTCCTCTCTCATAAGTATTGAAGCTGTGACTCGAGAAAACATCTCTATAAACCATCTCTTCTATTTGCACTGAAGCTCCTCTATTCTCTCTCACATTTAAGCCGTTTGTGCATGCAAACATTATTATCAAGAAGACATTTTCTTGCAAAGCTACTATTCTTTCTCACAAAAACCTCTCCACACAAAAGAAAATAATATAATAATATAATTAAACAGGAAACAAAATACAAAAAATCTAGGCTATTGTGACAAAATTTTGGTGACGAAAATTTTTTTTTTCTCTTAAAATTAACCCAAGATGACAAATTTTAATTTTGTCGTTTTTATTTTTCTCAAACGTAATAGGAGACAAAAAAAAATTTGGTCTGCAAAATTCAGGGTGCCAATTTCATTTGCATTGGCATGAAATTAATTTTGAACTCATTAGAGACGAACATTTTCGTCACAAATAAACACTCCATCATGCAAATGATGCCGTTTCATCTTTCTATTAAATGGGCGAAAAATATATTTTTTTCTTGGAAGAATAAGTTGTGGGAGATGAAATATTTCGTTACTATAAATTCTGATTGATTGCGCGCGGATATATTTTCCTCTCATAAGGTTATGTTGTGGAAGATAAAAATATTTTGTCACCAATAATAAATTCTCTGTTCTTGTATTTAAGGAGAACAATAATATTTTTATCACTAATTATTTCTCTGTTATTAATATGCTATGGTTTGTGTTTCGGAGCATTGAAACCGTGACCTCAAGACACACACTTTGACCCTTATTACTTATTTTTATATGCACGGACACTCAAGTCGTGACCCAAGAAGACACTTCCTACAAATCCTAATTTCTCTCTCGCACTTGAGCCTATCTCTCTCACAAGTATTGGAGTCGTGAAGCAGAGACACTCTGCAAACCATTTTCTTCTAATTCGCACTAAAGGCCCCTCTCATATATCTCACACTTAAGCCCTTCATGCATGCCAGTATTGAAGCTATCATCCAGAAGACACCCTATGCAAAACGCGACTATTCTTTCTCATAGTGAGGCGCCTTTTGCATAAGCACTTTTTCTTTTTGTCTGAACAACTCTATCCTTTCTGTCTAGGAACACCCATTTTGAAAAATCGCAGTCAAAACCCTCTCCACGAACAAAATAAAAAAAAGAAGAAGAAGATAATTAATGTAACTATTTTTTGTGAGAAAAAACAACAGAGGAAAATTTAATAATAATTTTTAATTTTCAAAATTAATAAAACATTACCTTGTTTAGTATGAAGTTTTCATAATTAATTTGTAATTTTTATCAATATTTTTTTAGTGAACATTTTTTAATATTAATATTTTTTTTCTTTTTTTACTTTTTAATTCTTTAATTTAGATAAGGAAAAATTGCAGCAGTTGTCCCGATCTTTAGGTCCTTTGTCATATAAATGGTATGTGCCATATCTATATCTATCTATCTCTCAATTTATCTATATCTATATCTATCAATCTATCCATCTATCTATCTATATTTATATTATTATATAAGGAAAATGAGGGTTTTAACTTACAAGCCATTGTGGAGCTCCAATATCCAATCTTATTTTTCTAAATTTTTATTTAAAAAAAAAACTTCAAATTTATTGACTTCTTCAACCACCCTTGACTTCTGCCCATATCTACTCCTACACCCTTTTCAACTTTTTCCCATACACTATGGCTAGTGATGAGATTGTTAATTATTTTTATAAAAAAATCTTAAAAAAAAAAATTTGTATATTTAAAAAAATATCTAAAACGAACACAAATTCTCATTAAATATTACCCTACTTCTACAAAAAAAATAAATAATAATTTTTTTTTCAATTAAAATAAAAAAAACAATAAATTTTCAACCTTAGTAACTAAAAAAATTGAAAAAACAAAAGAAAAAATTGCATTAACTACAAAAATATATATATATATTAACAAAAAAATAAATAAAATCCATTGTGTGATCAAATATATATCTCAGAATAGTCAAAATCCCTAATCCTCCTTCATTTTCAACATTCAAATATCTCTCTCTCCTCTCTCTCTCTCTCTCCATATCTCCATCTCATCTCCATCTCCATCTCCATCTTCGTGCTACTCATCTCACTCTCATTCCGACTCCTCCAACCGACAAGAGCTCGAATCTGCAGAGCATCATGTCGAAGCACACTATAATATAGGAACAGTGGATTCTAGAGACTCGAATTTGCTGAGCAAGTTGTTTCCCTCGTAAACACCTATCATTCGGTATGTATTCTCTTCTCTCTCTCTCTCTCCTCCTCTCTCTCTCTCTCTCACCACACCACACACACACACACACATCACAACACGCACCAAATCTCTCTCTCACACTTTATTTATTTATATTTTATTTTTTTATCTTCAAGGCTTGAATCTCATGCTCTAGGTTGATGACCCTATGTGATCTCCAAATTCGCTCTTAATCTCCAAATTCGACTCCGTCAAGTAAAAGCTCTCTCCTTTGTTTCATGGTTTATATATGTGTTTGCTTAATTTGCTCTTTGAATTTCTTCTTTTCACCTTCATTTTTGTTCTACATGAAAATTTTTAATTTGAATATTATACAGTTTAAAATCACTATAATACTGAACATATGAATGTAAAATACTGTATTTTGGTGTCAATCGCCACTGCTGTGTCTTGATGAACCCTTCTTTCCCAAGAAGAGAACCCGAATCTTTTGAAGTTATTATACATGCAAATCAGAGTATTTAAGTAAAATAAAAAAAATTTAATAACGTGGAATAGTATTAGTACAATTTGAATCTTGGTTTAAACTTGCATAATTTTACTGGGTTTATAATTTTTTAAAAGAAAAAGAAGAAAAGGGAATAGCTTTTGCTGGGTTTTTTAGGGTTTTATTTTTTTGGGTCATGCTCACAAGCTGCAAAGCTGTAACCAACACAGAAAAGGAAAGGAAATCTTTTTTTTTTTTGTGGGTTTATTAATTAGGTTATTTATTGTTTACATCGTGAAGTTCGGGACAATTAATGAGAGAACAAGGCAGAAAGATTGTAGAAATCTTGATTTAAGATTATATACATCTTTGCTTCAGATTCTTGTAGTTGTTGTTTATTATATATTGAATATCTCATGGATGTGTTTAACAGGAATTAGTATTTGAGAAAACCACAATTGCTTTCTTGAAACTGGGAATTTCTGTTTAAGCTTCAAAAGTTGTAGATTTTTGCCTAGTGCATGACTTGTGAAACCATTGTGATTGGTTTTCTCATTCTGTTTGCAGTGGAGTCTCTAAGAAATCAAGTGGCAGTGCCAGACTTGTAATGACGACTATTATGGGAATGGTCTTCGGATATTTTATTGGAGTTTCATTCGCATCTGTTTCTCTTACTAAGGTATGTTGGCAAATTCTATGAAAAAACCTGTGTTGCACAAGACACCTATCATCTATTTGATTCGTTGTGAAATCTCGTAGATTAACTTACCTTCAAGCATTATATCATAATAGAGCCTGATACTATAATGTTAGTGGTTTGTGAGTCTGTGACTTCTATCAACCTATAAGCATTGCTAGAGTTCTCAAGGATGGATGTCCAACAGTTATTGAAAGTTGAAAGATTATCTCATTGTTGTTTGGATTCGGTCTCATGACTCTTTTTCACACATTTTTATGTTATATATCATTTGCTAGCTGTAGGATTTAAGATCTTTTTTCTCTGCTTCATATATTTTTAAACATTTGGCTGGAAGTGATTGTTTCTTCATTTCTAGTATTTTTTTTTTTCTTGATTGAAGATTCCGAGAAAGGTTGAGAAAACTAAAGAAAGGTGGAAATTCCACTTCCAAGAATTTTAAAATGAAATACTCGTTAGAAGCTTAGGTTTAAAAGAGCTTGTTAATCATGTTTGTTAAGGAAAATAGGTTTTTCCATAGAATTTGGATATTTAAGGTTAGAGTTTGTTTGTATAAAATGCTTATAAATATTTTGTAGGAGTATGGTGTTTTAAAATTTTAATTAAGGCTGTGTATGAAGAAAATTCAAATATGATTATGTTTTATGAATTGTGATAAATTGCTAGTTGAATGAAAGAAGGGCATTTAGAACACGCATGTGCTTGTAGGAACTAAACTGATAGTAAGCAAGAGGGCCATGTTCGATTTATTGACTCCTTCAACCTGGCAGCATTCATGAGTTGCTTGTTCAAGTGCCCCTAGGAGACACGGTCGAGATGTACCATGTATAGGAAAAATCCCATCACATTTGCTATGTATCCATAATGCTGTTTTGTGGTGAATTTTAAATTAAAATTGTGCAGAGATACTTTACTTAGAAATTTTATAGGTTAGTAGGATGCAGATTGGTATAGAATGTGATTTTGGTAGAACTATACATTGAAATGAGATACTTGTTAATATTGAAATGATATGGCAAGTCGTTTACCTCCTCATTAACTGTGTTCTCAATTACTTATACTTGACATGTAATTAGAATGGTATGACATAAGACAGTTATAAGGGGAAATGTGTTTTATTTTTATTTTTATTTTAGTAGTGATGATAGATATCTCTTTTTGCATCATACTTTTGGAAAGTATTATAGCATTAACTGCCATTTGGAATCGCTTTCTATTGGTTGCATTAGCAATTCCAAAATTAAAGAAAAAACATATTTCAGATCAGATAAAGGGTATTTTAGTAAATCTATTATTCAGATATGCTTATTAATATTATATACGAAAACTGATTTGTGAAAAAGGATGTGACATATGTTCTATACTGTCTCCTAGGTGCACTTACAGTCTTTTGGTTGGTTTGCAGTCCAATTTTAGTAGTGAAGTAATCTCGCACTATATTTTGAGAGTGGAGGTCTGAGGTTCTTGAACTAATAAGCACTTTACAACAGCTAAAATCATTCTAGGTTTGGGGAAAACAGATCAGTGATGGAAATTTTGCCTTACTTCGGGCATACATGGAAAGACTTAGGCATAAGAGGAGAGGTTGCCGTATGTTCTCTCCTGAAATAGAGAGAGATGTTGTATATCACATGAAGAAGGTTTTGTATATTGGTGGTAATACTGGAGGATAGAGAAATTGCATGTTGTCAATGCTCTTAGCTGTGGACCTCAGCTTTTCGGTGTTTAAAACTTAAATAATGAGCTGTTCTTATAAAATACAAAACAAAAACTTGTTTTGGAATCTCAAACAACAAAAGAACTTGTTTTTATAGCAACTCAAACAATAAAAGAACTTGTTTTAACGGTCTTCTTCTTATTATTATTATTATTGTTCTTTCATCTATATGATAGTATTAGTATTAGTATTATTATTATTATTATTATTATTATTATTATTTCATGCATAGGGTAATTTGTTATTAGTTGCTTTCTTACTAGAGAATAACAATGCAATTGTAGGATTATGCCATGGAGTTAGATGAGACACACATACAAAATGCAGCACACTTGATGGTTGCCAGTTTAGCTGGAAGTTTAGCTCATGTAACATGCAAGGTTTCATACTGGAGATCTCTTTTGATGTTCTATTGTCCTGTTTTGTTATTTGAAAATATAGCATTCCTATCTGATTAGAATCTTATGTTTGTCTGCCTTTGTTACCTGTTGTTTGACAATGATTGTGTGATTACTGATAGGAACCCTTACGTGGCTCAATATCAAGTCAGCTTAGGAATTCACTTCAGGGTTTAAATATTGCAAGTGAATTTGAACAAGCTGTGTAACTTTTTACTAATGATAACCTTGATCTGGGTTGTGCATTGATTGAACAAGCTACAACAGAAAATGTTAGATTGCTTTTTATTTTCTTCCACAAGAATGCATTTATGCATATATTTATTTATCTATCCATTAATGCATATGTTCACTTCAGTGCTTTTGATTCACATTATGTTAAATTGATAATGCATGCAATAACAGGTAACTGTTTTCACTTCTAATATCTGGAAAAGCTGTTTTAGAATTTGTTTAGAAAACCGAAGAATACTTTGTTGTTGGATAAGGCTCTGAAATGGCACTACATGTTTCTTCCTCAAATGAAGCTTGCTACACAGGTGAAAATATGGCTTAACAAGTGGGGATTGAGAGGGACAGTTGATCAATCATCCCTAGAAACTTAAAATTCAAGGTGTTAACACCGAAAAATCACCAAACGGTGTCGGAATTGCACGAAACTTGGCACACACGACCGTCTAGGCACGAGAGACTTGTGGGAGAAGACGGGACTCGAATCGGGTTATCGGTTTGGGAGTTAAAGTCAGATTTCACGCTAGGCAAACTAGTTCCTTAAAAAACTTAGAATTCGAGATGTTGACACCCCAAAATCACCAAACGACGTCAGAGTAGCACGAAACTTGGCACACATGACCACCTAGGCACGAGAGACTTGTAGGAGAAGTCGGGACTTGAATCGGGTTCCTGGTTTGAGAGTTAGAGCCAGATTTCACGCTAGGCAAACTAGTTCCTTAAAAAACTTAGAATTCGAGGTGTTGACGTCCCAAAATCACCAAACGGCGTCGGATTAGCACGAAACCAAGAACACACGACCGCCTAGGCACGAGAGACTTATGGGAGAAGACAAGACTCGAATCGGGTTCCCAGTTTGGGAGTTAGAGCTGGATTTCACTCTAGGCAAATTAATTCTTTAAGAAACTTAGAATTTGAGGTGTTGACGCCCCAAAATCACCAAACGTTGTCGGATTAGCACGAAACTTGGCACACACGACCGTCTAGGCACGAGAGACTTGTGGGAGAAGACAGGACTCGAATCGAGTTCCCGGTTTGGGAGTTAGAGCCGGATTTCATTCTAGACAAAGGCTTATTTTGGGAAATATGGTAAAATGTGGTTTTTTGGCTTTTAACCAAGTTTTTGGCTTTTTCAGACAAATGATTTAAGAAGTTGGTAAAAAGTGACTTTTGGCTTTTTTGATTAATATTTATTTATGATGTCAAATCATAATAAATTGACCAAATTACCCCCATTTAGTTTAAAATATTTACAACTTCACCCATGTAACACATTTTGACCCATGAGGGGTAAAATTGTAATTTCACCATTGGCTAAAAACCAACTTCCCAAATGAAAAAAAAATTCAAAAAAGCCAACTTTTGGCTTTTGCTACAAACCAAAAAAAGTGGCTAAAAGCCAACTTCCCAAAACAAGCCAAACTAGTTTTGAGGACCAAAGGGTAGGAAGAAGCAAGGGGAGATAATGGCTGATGTTGTCAACTTTTTGAGGACCAAAGGATTCACTGGACACTTTGGTAGTGGAGGGGACTCATCCACAAGTGGACATACTTCTTGATAAAGTATATTAACTTTAATATAACAAATTTTATAAAAGAATATATGTTGGAAGAATTAGAAAGTAATGGAAACATACATAGGATATTCAATTTGTACAGGTGGACGGGATGTATAAATTGTGAATTAGTCTAAAAAATATTTCTTTTTCTCTATACTTAAAGCTTCAAAAAAGGCCGTCGAAAGGTTAAATTATCAGACAATCATAGATTTGTTGAGGAACCAACATAAACACTTTAGGAGGGACCAATATAAGTTGTATGAACTTACGGCACATTAATGGGATGCACCATTTGTGAAGTAGCCTTAAAATTAATTTTTTGTTCTCATAATCACGAAAAAAAGTCTGTTAGAGGGATAAATTATATAATTGATCTAATTGTAAATTGATGAGTTACTAATATTTTTAATCTTTTGTATAATTAATTAATTACAAAAGCTTTTAATTTATTGTTTTGCAGATTGGATTGGGGTGGCATTTTTGACGTGCAACAATGATGTAATTTGCTTGAATGTTCATTTTGTTTAATAAGGATACACATACTTTGTGGAGTTGCACTAGTTATTGTTGGATGTTTGGTGGAATTGTACAAGTTATAACTTTTGGATATTTTGTGGATACTGCACTATTTTATTATATTAGTATGAAATTATTTGTAATGATGAATGGATATTTTCATTTTGTTAATTCGTAAATATGTTGATGACAGATTAGGTTAAGTTGTGAATGGAATTGTTATATTCAACATGTTTCAACATGAACAGGGTTATATTTGTTGAACTAAAATTCAGGTTTTGATAAAATAGGTATATAATGTGGAAAAAAATATTATGGAATTAGTGACAAAATTTTCCATCCATAAAGAAAAATTTTTGGTCTCTTATTTGGCTTAGATGGAAGATTAATTTTGTTATGAATTCTTTATTTCGTCGCTAAATGAATATTGTCATGACAAAAAATATTGTCACATTTTGTCACTATTACCGTCAATGTGTGACGATTTTTTTTGACATTATTTCATCATTTTTAATGATGAATTTGTTTTTATTTCTATTGGTAGCTTCTTTGACAAAAAAATTTCATCCTCGTTTATATTAAACGTGACAAAATTATTTCGTCCCTATTTCTTATATTTATGATAAAATACTTTCGTCTCTAATTTCTTTCTTTAATGACAATATTTTGTCGCTAATTACTTACAAGTATGTTCCCAACAAAGTGTACTGGAGACAAAAAAGTTCGTCACAAATTTATCATTTTTAATGATGAATTTGTTTTTGTCTCTATTGGTAGCTTCTTTGATAAAAAATTTTCGTCTTCGTTTATATTAAACATGACAAAATTATTTTGTCCCTATTTCTTATATTTATGATAAAATATTTTCGTCTCTAATTTCTTTCTTTAATGACAATATTTTGTCGCTAATTACTTACAAGTATGTTCCCAACAGAGTGTATTGGAGACAAAAAAATTCGTCACAAATTTATCATTTTCAATGACAAATTTGTTTTCTTGTGTCTAAGACCCTTTAGCGACAACGCTTTGGCGACAAAACAGGTGACGAAAAATTTTCGTCGTAATTAGTTTGAGTGACGAAATATATACATTTTGAGGCAAATTTGTTTCGTCTTTAAATCTCATATTTGTTGTCAATTTTATATTCAAAAGTATGATGGCCTGCAAGTTCCAAAACCTCCTTGACAGAAGAAAATAAACAAAGGGCTAAAAGTAGAGACATGGTGTGCTCAGACTAATCAAAATATTAGGAAGCGCAAACCAAAATAATATATTATAGCCAACAAAACAAATCGAACACATGAAGAAAATTATCATGTCGAAATCGTAACGGAACATGGGCCCAACAAGTGTATAAAACAGAATGCAATAAGATTTGGTCTCCATAACATAAAATAACGCTAAACAACAAGGACAGAAGGCGACTCTGATACCAATGGTGAGAATTAAAATAATTTTAATTCAGAAAGAAGAATACCTCCTGCCATGATGTTCAAGCCTTTGATTCTTTATCCTTTACGATCAAATCTTGAATGTATAAACAAAACCCACTCACAGAACACTTTTATAGAACCATATGGGAAAAGTAAAAGGAACAGAATTTCAAGCCTATTCTATTCACAAAACAACGTCTGTGTTTGATGGCTATCGCAGGCATATATATAGATAGGCTTGGACCCATATCCAAGTGTAACTCCTTATAACTTCCCACCATCAGGGAAGTTGTAAGGTCCCATGAAACCACCATATGGGATAGTGAACAGACGTTAATTATCCATTGACCATTAAACTAATTAAATATATATATAATAAATAAATAGAACAAACATGTGGCATATGGGCCACTTTATGGATATTCTTACAATTATGTCAAACATTTTTTTCAAACTTCATGGAGGTGAGTGTAATTTACCCCAAAAAAAGTTTTGTGATCAAAATTTAAACAAACCTGGCTTAAAATAAATCTTATTCACATTTTATTGAATAAGTTTGAAGCACAAATCAATCATACGGCTAAGCATAAAAATCATAGTAAACCATTCCGGTCTAGACCAAATCGCATAGCTTAGTTTGGTTTTCTCAATATATGGTTCAGTTTTGGTTTTCAAATAAGTAAACCGTACTTCACAGATCGATCTGTAATTTAATAGTTATGAATCCAGTTGGCATCAAACCAGACCGTTTAGATTATATATATAATTTGTTACTGAATGTAAATACTAAAATATTTTATTAGTATCAAATATATATAAAAATTATAACTTTCTACTATTGTAAGTATATTTTTGTATAGTGATAGAACTAATTTTAAATAATCATGTAAACAATTCTTAGATTGTAAATAATATTTTGTGATTATATTGCGAATAATTATAATATTTTTAAAATCTGTATTTCCAAACTTAACCGAACCATGGTTTAGTGATTTGGTTCGGATTGATTCCAAAATTTTCATAGAATAGTTTGGTTCCCAATTTAATAGAACTGTAAATAATGGATTGGTCTTGGTTTACGGATAAACCAAACCATACTCACCCCTAATCAATCATAGTATATGAATGAATAAGATTTTTGTGCAAGCATTTTAATTATTGGGTAGGCAATGAGGAGTTTAAATACAAAATCTATTTCTTACTATGATATTATATTAAATTATGAACTACCAACTCATCTAAAAATTTAAGCTGTTGGAGAGAGATGAATAACTTTATTATTTATATTATATGCTCAACACACATATATATTTTATGTCTAATTCTATGATTAATTTTTTTTGCTCTTTGCAAAACTGTATTTTTTTAAGGGTCTTGCTAATAATTGCCCTTAGGATTTTGTCAATAAACACCACAAAATACCAAAATATTTATAACCTCAATACATTTTTTTATCTATCTCAAAATATTTTTACACATTTTAATACACTATTTACATATATTTTTCAATACTAATGGCAACTTTAAAGACTGTTTTTCACAATTTTCTATTTGTTTTTTGTTTTTTGTTTTTTATTTTTTTGTTTTTTAAGTGTGTTTGTAACACTGCTCTACATATTTACTCCTCCAAGTTGCAAAAGCTCAATTCTACAACAGCCAAGCTTACAGATGCCTTCCCTTTCACACATAATTGAATAACGCTATAAAGGGTTTATTTTATTTTTTACTCTGAATCTACTGTCAAATTGTTTATTTAATCTCTAAATTATTAATTGAGATAATGAGTGTTTAAAATATATATAAAGAATCTGTTTAGTTTCTAAAAAATTTATTGAATCTTTAAAATATTTAATTCAAGTCTATTTAATTCCTTAAAATATTACAAAAATAAAATATAAACCGGTAACTATTATAAATTAGTAAAACACCGTACCTAATTAAGATTTTATTCTAGAAAAAACTTAAATTTCTATTCTATCTTTAAAAAGTGGGCGTCCATTCTTTTAGTGAATTTTCTTTATAACTGTAAGGGTAATTATTTAGAGCAAATTACACTAACGGTCTATAGTTTGAGATTTGTGTTATTTTGATTTCAGACTTTTCAATTGTGACACATTTGACCTTAAATTTTGAATCATATTCCAAATAAGGACAATTTGAATATATTATTGCTTAATTTCAAGGGCAAAATTATCCATTTGATAAAATATAAACTAATTTGATAAAAATAAATGTCAAAAAAATATTTTTGAAATTTTAAAAATTATTTCTACACACTAAAGATAAAATTATGTAAAATTAATATATCTTTTAGACATTTATTTATTTATTTATTTGTTTTACCAAATTAATTTTCATTATGTGTTTGGATGAGGATCATGTAATGGGTGATTGTTTTTATTTTCATTAAATTAGTTTCTATTTTTCTAAAAGTCAAATGTGGCGACAACTTTGATATCATTATTAAATCAATCTATTAAATTAAAAAAATCCAAAACTAAAAATATTTTATATATTAAATATATCGATTATACATTAAAATTCTAACAACCACCCATTACATAATCATCATCCAAACACTTAATAAAAATTAATTTGGCATAATAAATAAATAAATAAATGTTTAAAAGATTTATTAATTTTACATAATTTTATCTTTTGTGGGTATAAATAATTTTTAAAATTAAAAATTTTTTTTTTGGATATTTTCTTATCAAATTAGTTTATTTTTTTATCAAATTGACGATTTTTCCCTTGAACCTAAGCAATAATATTTTCAATTGTCCTTATTAAGAATAAGATTCAAAATTTAGAGTCAAATGTGTCACAATTGAAAAGTCAGGGATCAAAGTGACACGACTCCAAAACTATAGGGACTATTAGTGTAATTCGCCCAATTATTTATAATATTTTGTGCTTATCTTCTACATTAGTTGCTTGCTTTTTTTTTTTTTTTTGGGATTGGCAAAAAAAAATATATTGATGCATCAAAATAGTTACTTAGTTGGCTTTATTTAGTATTATATACTGAATTTCGTTTATAAATGGTAATTGATTGTTTTTAAATTTTTTATTAAGTTTTTTTAATAACTTAATTAATGTATTATTTTGTTCTATTATTATTTTTAGTTAAGTACTATTATTTAAATTATTTGATTCTACTTGTTCAGCGTATCAAATATTCATATAATTTTATTGGCAAAACTAAGAAATCAAGTTCTGATACCAATTTAAAGACACAGCGAAACAAAATACCTTTTGAAGATAATAAAAAAAAATTAAGATTTTTTGAAAATAAATTCTTAACTAAATAGGATCTTTGCTAATTTATAATAGTTATGAAAATCAAATGTACAGAATACAAAGATGAACATCAATAAAAGGAGGCGAGTGCCAAAGCATCAAAGCAAACTAGACGATTCCAACTAGGTTGGGACCATAAAGCAAGCCAATCATCTACTAGCACTACACAATGGCTAGCGTAAAGAAGATTTGAGATCTTATTTCCCTGCATTTTTTACAGATGAATGTAGAGTATTTATATAATAATTACTCAAGACTAACCATGATGAGTTAACTCTAACTAATCTACTAACTCTAACTCTAACTAACTAACTGCTGAACTAATTTTGTTACAACAATATCTAGCAAATATTATAATGGATATGGAATGATATCACTGGACTCTGCTTGCAGCTTCTCACACGTGGATGTGGCTGATGATGAAGGCTGTTTGAACTGCTGCAGAACTTGGAACTGTTTAGACTGTTGCGACTGCTGAGTCTGATTGTAAGCTTTACTTTCATCACCCCCCTGCAAGCTCATAGGGGAAGAAAGCACCATGAGCTTGTCATGAAGAAAATGAAAGTGAGAGACAGGTAAAGCTTTGGTAAACAGATCAGCAAGCTGATCAGAGGAGGCAACATGCTTGACAAAAATTTGTTTGGAGGTGTAGACACCCCATTTTTGACCGTCCTCAAGACTTTGACGTCACCATTTGAACACCCGGTGATCATCCATGTTTGTGTTCGTTTGGAGTTCCCGGAGGTCTCGGCTACGCGCCTTGCCTCAGGATCTCCGAACTCGGCTATTCCGTGTTTGGTTTTGGCACCAAACACTTGTGTTTTTGCCTTGAAGGGCAGGGAATGGCTTGTTGGCCATCCCCACATTCCACCGGCCTTCCCCTAGCATCACCGGCTGTTTAGGGGTGCCACCGGCCATGATTTCTTAAAATCAATAGCCGGTCGGCACTGTATTTGGCCGGCCAGCACTTTATTTTTCCGGTGACATCTTTTGCTAGCCGGTGTGACTCCTTTGCACCCTTGAGGCATGGTGCATGCCAGCTGTGCCAGCTGGAATGCACCATCACTCCTCCCCGTGCAGTTTTTGGCTGGTGTGAGCCTTTGAACCCCCTTTCCTTCTAGAAGCTTGAACCCTTTGGCCAAGCTTCCCCAAGAAGCTTGGCCAGCTGTTTTAGCTTCTTCAAGAAGCCAAGACTCCTTTGCACCATTTGCCCCTTTCATTTAGCTTCCTTGAGAAGCTTAAGTCTTGGCCCTTTGCCTATTTAAGCAATGATCCTCTCCCTTTGTTAGGGGTTGGAGCTTTTGAACCAAAAAACCAGAGCTTCTATATCTATACATCTGATATATCACCCACTCTCTCTATATCTCCCTCTCTCTCATCCTTAGGGTGTGTTTGGAAGCCTAAAAGTGCATTTTGACCTTACTTTTGCACTAAAACACACACCATTACACCTTGCTCCAAGATTGAGAGGCATTGAGGGTTGTTTGTTGAGGTTTTGGACTGATTTTGATCAGTAGAGAGTGGCTGGATCATCTGTTCTTCAAGGCTTCTTCAAGGGTGAGACACTTGCTTTAGTTTTCCCAATCTTGCACTAGCTTTCTACCTGTCTTGCATGCTGATTTAGGCTTTGTGTTTAACATGAAAAAGTCTTGTATTTTTGTACTTAACATCTTTCATTAAGGGTGTTTTGGCATTGGTGGTCGAACTCCTCTCCTTAGGCCTCTTTTGGCCTATTTTGGTGCCCTTTTCTTTAAGCTTTGTTTACTTTGTTATGTTGGTCTTCTCACCACTGAAATCCAGTGGATTTTCAGTGGTGACGGAGCCATTTTGAAGCCTTGTGTAGGGGAGGGACACCCCTCTCCCCTTTGTCCTTCTTTTACCCTTGTTTTGGCTTAAAAGGGGAACATGCATGCTTGATCATTTTTGGTCCCATTTCAGAAGTTTTTTTGGATGTTTTGGGTCATATTATACCTCTGTCCAATGGTGGTTTGTTGGCCTTTAGCATGCATTTTATACTTGCTTTGTAATTCTCCATCTTGCCTAGAAGTGTGCTATGTGTTTAGCCTAGCATATCCTTTTGTTTTGGCTTTGCTCTGTGAAGTTCTTGGCCATATTTTGTCTTGTATAAGGTCTGTTGGCCACTGATTTGGACTTGTTTAGCATGTTTGATATAGTTACTTGGCATTTTGGCTTGTAAGCCTTGAGTGTGTGAGTCTCTAGCATGCTTAGCTTACCTTAGTCTCATGATTTGACATCATTGTAGATCATATTTCAGTCCCTAATCCATGCTTGTATGTTTGTCTTCATCATCTCTTTCATGCTTTAAAGGGTTGTCCTTTTATGCCTTGGAAATGGTCATTGTGCATGCCCATGTGTTTAGATATTAGGCTGCCATATCAGTGGGTTTTGAGGGCCTTTTTTGTATACTAGAACTCTGTTTTGTATTTGAAAAATTCATGCCATGTTTGCTTGGGATAAGTATTGAGTGATGCTCCCTTTTGGTGGCGTTGAATGCCCTTGTTTTGGACTCATTCCTTGGCGTGTTTTGACCATGATTTATGCATGCTTTAGTCTTGTTTTCGAGTCCCTTGGGACTGTTTTAGGTCATTTTGGTCCTTTAAGGTTTGGTTGACATAGCTTTGGTTTGACCCCCTTTATTGGCTTCAAGTGTTGGTCATTGTTGCATGCCTTGCTTGCATGTTTTGTTTGATTTGGCATTATCCTCTATTCATTTTTAGAGCTTAGCATGCTGGTTTAATGCCCTTTTATATCGCCTTTAAGTATGCTTAGAGTTGTCCCTTTTCATGCTTAGGTAATGGACCTTGATGTGTGCATGCTTGCATGCATCATTTGTGCTCTTGTACATCATTTTGGCCACTGTTTATGGTGAGGTCGAGGTCTGCCATTTATGGTTTAAGTCCACCATTGCATGCTTATCAAATGCTTGTTGCTTATTTGGTTCATTACATGTTGTCCCATGCTAGCCTTATGGCATATTGGTCCATGTTTGCATCATATTTCCATCTCATATGATTAGCATTTTGCATGCTTAACATGATAGATTGCATCACATTTGACATGTTTTGCATCTTAGTATCATGTTACATTTTGAGCCATGTTTGTATAACATGCATAGTATTGCGTGGTTTGGGGTGTCAAACCAAGTGTGAGGGGTGAGGGGTGTTTGTACTTCAAGTGACAAAACACATCTCAACCCTCGGTCACCGGGGCCCTTGACTTTAGCATGATAGGGTCTTGGTCCTCATTTGTGTGTTGCATGCATTTTTACATTGAATTGCAACCTTGGCTCCTTAGGCTATCATGCATCAAATGCACAATTGATAGCCCGAGGGTCAAGGGTCATACTCCCTTGAGTCCGTTACATGATTGGGAGAGTAGCCATGCATATACTTGCTTGAAATTCCATGCCATACACTGTCTGTCCTTGTTGCTATAAGAAACCAGATTCTGCAGGAACTTTCTGCCGACCGGCAGTGTTCAGTGCCGACCGGCAATCCTTCTTGGGCCGATAGCTTCATCAGCAACCGATGGATATTTTCAATGGCCGGTGGACATTTCCTCCAGCCAATGGTGTTCCACATTGTTCAGAGGACCTGTCCCAGAACTCTGGCAATTTTCAGAGAAGCAGGGCAGTGCAAATAGAGGCGGCAGTGGTATGGTTCAGACTTTCCGGGCGAGACGGGTTCGAGCATGCATCATTCGCGCATCCCGAGGCGGGGGCTGTGGCCACCTTTCTTTTTTGCATTCATTCTATTAATTAATTAGAGATTCTGTAATAATTAATGTGTTATTTATTCGGACTGTAATATTTTATTTGGACCCTCCGAGTGAGGGCAATTGTGTAATAAGTGTGCGTGAGTGTGTGTATGTCTTCCAACCCCACGTCTTTCTTCCCTTTTATTTACCCACTTATGATCGTAGACTAGGGCATGTTTAAATTAGCATACCTTATGCTATGCATGCGTGCATTCATACATTTGTCTTGCATGCACTGGGCTCAGCGCATCATTCTAACTGCATTTGTATTTCAATTCCAAATTGAATACGTGTTAGTTGTAGCATTTCACATGTCATTGTAGATTAGCCGAGCCTATCTTAGTTGCATTTTGCATGTGTTGCATTAGCCATCTTAACATGAACTAGGATCATGCATGTGATTACTAACTGGTTTCTGTTTTGGCTTGGAGTACTAGGTAAGCATTTATGCTTTAGCATACCGCATGTGTGTGAGTGTTGCCATGATAGCATGATTACCATGTGGCTAGATGCTTATGTGATAAACTGTTTGGATGCCTGTGGGTGGAGGTTGAATTACTTAAATTGGAATAATGCATTAAAACTGTGAGTTTTAAGCCCATCAGATATTGGCAAAACCATCTTTTTGAAAAGCCCGCTTGAGGGTGGAAAAATCTGCATTTTAGCCTACTTGCGAGTAGCAAACCATTTTCAAAACAAACATGCAATGTTTTGTTCCAATTTAGGCGATTTGGTCTATACTTGTTTGCTGTGCGCATAACATAGTAATTCTAGGCTAATAACCGGAATAAGAACGCATAATGTTTTCAAAACAAGATGTCATGGTTAGTAGAGGCCGATCTTTGATCGGGTGAGCGGGGGTGCTCATAGCTGACCTTCCCTAATCGTACCCAAGTTCCCGAGCCGAGGCAACTTTGGTGATGACGGACACGTGGCCTTTGGCACCGAGTCAGGGTTTCCTAAATCTCCCAAAATAAAATATTTAGGTGGCGACTCTGTATCTGGCAAAGCAGTCCATGTTTGGCACTTCTTTTCTAAAAATCTGTTTTCTTAAAACGATTTGCCAGATTTGGACTCTTTGGTTCAGATTAAGAACCGTGACAATTTGAGAGTCCTAAACTGTAGTAGACCCGCAATACGAAGGGAACGGGGGACTCATCCTCCTGGGGCGTTCGGGGACGTCTATAGGAGGCAACTCTTTCATGGATATAATGGTAATTAACAGCAATGTGTTTAGACCGAGAATGAAAAATAGGATTGGAACTCAAGGAAATAGCAGACAAGTTATCACACCAGAGAATTGGACATGGATGAGCAATGTGTAAATCAGTGAGAACCATTTGAAGCCAACTCAACTCAGCTGCTGCCTGAGCAAGAGCTCGATACTTAGCCTCGATGGATGAACGAGACACTGAGGTTGCTTCTTGGCAGACCAAGAGATAAGGTTAGGAGCTAAAAAGACACAGTGTCAGTGATCGTCGCTCTACTACTGGCTACTGTGTCTTTTTAGGTACAGTAGCCAGTAGTAGAGTGACGATCGCTGACACTGTCTGCCCAATCGGAGTTAGAGAAAGGATGAAGCTCAAGAGGACCAAGAGTGAAGGACAGACCCTGATGAAGATATCTGGACGAGTAATTGTCAAATACTGAAGTGCACCAACAATACTACGATAGAGAGAGGGATTGGAATAAGCCACAGTTGCAGAAGACAAGGAAGGGGACTTGGCAGACATAGGAGAAGGGGCTGATTTGCAGTCAGCCATACCAACCTTAGTAAGAATTTTCGAGGCATATTTAGATTGAGAAAGAAAATATCCAGATGCAGAGGAAGTCACAGATACACCCAAAAAATAGTTGATAAGACCCAATTCTTTCATTGAAAAAGCAAAGTGATATGAGCAATGAGAGAGGCAATATGATCTGAATTATTTCCAGTGATAAGGATATCATCAACATATACCAGTAACACAGTCATGGTAGTGGCAGTGTGTTGAATAAACAGAGATTAATCAGATGAACTAACAACAAATCCTTTGGTAAGAAGATAGCTCGAAAAAGTAGAATACCAAGCACGGGGTGCTTGTTTAAGACCATACAACGCTTTAGTCAACTTACAGACAAATTGCGGTTTAGACTTGTCAACAAAACCTTGAGGTTGAGTCATATAAACTTCTTCATCCAAGACACCATGCAAGAATGCATTTGAGATGTCAAGTTGTTTAATCGGCCAACTGTAATGAAGAGCCAAGCAAAGTAAAATACGGATTGTTGGCTGTTTTAGCAATGGGACTGAATGTCTCATGATAGTCTAAACCTGCTTCTTGAAGATAGCCTTTAGCTACAAGGTGATCTTTATGGCGAGCAATGGTACAATCAGAATTACGTTTGAGACGAAATACCCACTTACATCAAATAGCCTGTTTAGTAGGAGGCAGAAGAACCAAGGTCCAAGTGGACTGTGATTGAAGAGCTGCAAACTCTTCATTCATGGCCTTGGTCCAGGCAGAAGACAAAGCAACCTCTTTATAGGAACATGGTTTAGAATCAGTAGAAGCAGTGGAAGTAATGGCGGATAAGATTGGATGAGCTGCCTTAGATCGAGTAACCATTGGATGAATATTAAGAGAAGGAGCAATAGTAGAAAAAAGGAAGTGAATAGGATTGAAGATCAACAACCAAAGAATCAATAGGAATAGCAGGTGAAGAGGAATGAGATAATGGAGAAGAACCAGGCAACGGAGATGTTGGAGAACCAGTTGGTGCAGCTGATGGAGGAGTATGAGGTATATCTGGTGTGAAATGAGAACAAGATGGCCAAAAGAAAGATTGATACTGAGACAATGAAGAGGAAGGAGCATGTATAGAGGAATCAAGAAAAGGAAAGGTATTCTCATGAAAAACAACATGCCTAGAAACATAAATGCGACCAGTGCTAGAATCAAGACACCTATATCTTTTAACTGAAGGTATATAGCCAAGAAAGACACAAGCAATAGATCGGAGCTGAAGCTTGTGATGAGCATATGGCTTGAGCCAAGGGAAACACAGACAACCGAAAGGTTTAAGAAAATGATAGTCAGGGAATTGATGAAACAACATTTCAAAAGGAGGCTGATTGTGAAGCTTAGAGCTGGGCATGCGATTAATAAGATACACAGAAGTGGCAACCGTGTCAAACCAATAAGCAAGAGGAACACCAGACTGCTGAAGCAATGCAATAGTGGTTTCTATGATGTGTCTATGTTTCCTTTCGGCAACACCATTCTGTGGTGGTGTATAGGGACAAGACAATTGATGATCTATCCCATGAGTGCGAAGAAATTCTTGAAATTTAAGTCCTAGATATTCAATGCCATTATCAGTGCGAAGAATTTGCAATTTAACAGTAAATTGATTTTCAACAAAAGCTTTGAATTCAATGAATTTTGTAAAAACTTCACTTTAAAAATGCAAAGGATAAAGCCAAGTAAATTTGCTGAAATCATCAACAAACAAAACATAGTATTTAATGGAAGAAGAAGAATGAAATGGCCCCCATACATCACTATGAATAAGGGCCAATGGCTTATTAACAGAAGCAGTAGACAAACTAAATGGTAATCGATGGCTTTTGGCCATACAACAATGCTTACAAGGAAATGAAGAACTAGAAACGGTCTGAGGTAGTTTCAGTTTATTACAAATCAATTTCATTTTATGTAAAGAAGGATGGTCTAAGCTAGCATGCCAAGTGGAAGGAGTAGTAGTGGTGTTGACGCAAACTTGATGAGAAGAAGACCTAGGAAGAACGGCTGGAAGATGATAGAGGCCATGAGAGCTAGAACCACTATAAAGAATAGCTTTGTTACTCTTGTCCTGAATCACAAAACCAGAAGAATCAAAAGTAATGAAACAATGATTATCAGACACAAATTGATGAACTGAAATGAGATTTGCAGAAATTTTAGGAACATGAAGAAGTTGTGTAAAAGAAAAATTTTTAGAAGGAGTTGGTAAAATACCAGTACCTTTATGCTGAATAGGCAAGGCATTACCATCTCCAACCATAATCTGATCTGAACCTTGATATGGCTGATAGGATTGTAAATTTTGCAGATCATGAGTGACATGACTAGTGGCTGCAGAGTCTAAAAACCAATTGTCTGATGGAGAAGAACCAGAAGCAAGGTAGGCCTTATTCTGGTAAGTGTTCTGAAAGTCAAATGAAATAGGAGAGGTCTTAGTGTTGGTAGACTAATAGGAAGTATCCATTCGGTTCCAGCAATTGAGAGCAACATGATTATGTTTGCCGCATATTTGACAAATCACAGAAGATTTGTCATTGAAAATATAACCAGAAGCATTGTTGTTAGAACCAGAGGAATTGTGATAGCCAGAGGAATTGTTGTTACAACCTCAACCTCTTCTTCCTTGTGAGAAATATCGACCACCAGATTTATTTCCTCTGCTAAATTGAGAATGTCCAAAAAAATTGCGAAAACCTGAAGACGGAGTAGAATTTTTCTGAGAAGAACCTTGAGTTGAATAAGCCACATGCAGATTAGTAGAATTCTATTTGGAAACAGATTCTACATGAATTGCCTCTGAATAGAGCACTGATGACAGATTTTCCATGGAGATGGATTCAGATCTTGCTCGAATTGTGGTTTTAAAAGCATTATATTCAGCCGGAAGGCCATTTAATGTGAGAAGAACCAAATCTTCATCTTCAACTAGTGAAGCAGCCATAGCCAATTGATCAGACAAAGCTTTAATCTGAGAGAGATATTCTTCCATTGAACAGGATGTTTTTATAACATTATGACGCATGTTCTTGAGCTGATGAATATGAGACCTTGAGAAAGAAGTAAAACGTTTCTCAAGTGTACTCCAGACTTCATAACTAATCTTGCAATGAAACACTGTGGTGAACACTGCTGAGGATAATGTAGCTGTAATACAGCTCAGAAGATGTGAATCAACAAGCATCCATTGAGTGTATGCATCATTAGGTACCTCTCTGATGTATTGAGGAGGAGGAGCAGTAGAGCCATCAACATAACAGAGCAAACCAGTAGCTCTGAGAATGTTGTGAAATTGATTTTTCTAGCTAATGAAATTGGAAGAATCAAGCTTGACAGTAATAAACGAATTTAGATTGGAGATAAGAAGTGAAAGATTTGAGGGAAGCTGAGAAGAATGTAAGGTCGCCATTGATGGACATTCAAACTCGTGAGAGCAATAGCTAGCTCTGACACCATAAAGAATATTTGAGATCTTATTTCCCTGCATTTTTTACAAATGAATGTAGAGTATTTATACAACAATTACTCAAGACTAACCATGATGAGTTAACTCTAACTAATCTACTAACTCTAACTCTAACTAACTAACTGCTGAACTAATTCTGTTACAACAATATCTAACAGATATTATAATGGATATGGAATGATATCACTGGACTCTTCTTGCAGCTTCTCATACGTGGATGTGGCTGATGATGAAGGCTGTTTGAACTGCTGCAGAACTTGGAACTGTTTGGACTGTTGCGACTGCTGAGTCTGATTGTAAGCTTTACTTTCATCATAGAGAGAAAACGACTGAACAAACAAAAAGCAAAGGAAATAATAATACAAAGATGGGCTTACATTTTATTTTTGTAATTATTTTAAGAACTAAATATAATTGAATTAAATACTTTAGAGATTATAGATTTAATCGATAGTTCAATGATTAAGTAAACTTTTATATATATATATATATATATGTACTTTAGAGATTTAGTAAACACAATCGATAGTTCATAAACTAAGTGGATAATTTGACATAATTCAATGGTAGAAAGTGAAATTGACCCTTCTATAAATATTAAATACTAACAATCTTATTTAAAAATTTACTAGTAAAAATACAAAAGATCAAATATAATTTATTATTCAAATAATAATAATATTTCGGCACTCAATGATATTTGAACACGGAAGATTGGTGGCATGCTGTGCAGAAAGCACAATAGTGACTGTTGTTTTGGGCTTACTTCAGGTCTTATTTTAATAATCTGAGTAGAATATATTTGTTAAAAATCAAATTGATCAGATATCAATATTTCTTTCATCTTAGTATATTTGTACTTTCTCTATCCCATTTTGTTGGTCCACTATTCCATTTTGGGATGTCCCAAAATGATAGTCTCATTTGAAAAGCTAAAGGAAAAAATATTTTCCAAAACTACCCATTTTGAGTAATTATATATATTAAAAATTTGAAAAGATGGGGTATTAGTGAAAAAATATTTTGAAATTTAAATTTAAATGTAATGATTGCATATCCTTTAAAAGTTAGAAATCTCACAAGACAACAACAAATTGTGACGGATGGAGTACTCAGTTTTATATACAAAATTACAGTAATCATTCATTTTTTTAATATAGATATGATTGGATGAAAGAGTTATCAATATCTAATTAATTTATATTTTTACAAATATATTATACTTGACATATTTTAAAAAGTAACTGATTTAAATTAACAAAATAAATAGCACAGCAGTGACCGCCCACAGCAATCACCCCAAGTTCAACACATCTTTTTTAGGGAATTTGATAAATATTTGAACAATCCGTAGACAACGGCTATTAATACCGGACAGTCCCACTCCCCAACCCTTCTCCACATAATATATATTAGTTTTGTGTATATATATGTATGTACACATGTAGAATAAAAAATATAAACCAAGCAGATGCCAAAATGGACCCCCAAAAAAATCAGAGTTGGTGTCAAGTAAAAGGTCCAGAGTTCGAAGATTCAGAGTCGAAATAAGTTATACATAAGAAGGTTCCAGGAATCAAGGGTCAAGATCATGTGACTAGTCCCGCAAGAAAGCATCATACTCCTCTCTCTCTCTCTCTCTCTCTCTCTCTCTATAAAAAGCTTTAGAATCTTCAAATTGATAAAAATAAATAATAATAATAATAATACGACACCCATTTCTTTTCACACAACATATTGTTGTTTAAGTCAGATATCTCACTTTACTCAGCATTTTTCAATGGTTTTCTCTTGGATGGTCTAAAGAAGTGTGTACTATACTACTATTCTAGTCTTCACAGTTGGTGCAATGACAGTTTCTTCACATGCCACAACAAGGACTAGAAGAAGAAGAAGCAGACATTTTGTTAGGGCTACAAATCTTGCGGTTTTCATCTTCTGGGTCATCTTCATTTCATCTCACTTATGTCTATCTTCCGCCAAGGACGGCAGTGTTGCTCGGTTTTCAGGCCCCGTTAATTCGTTTCATTCAGCTTCACGTCCAGCTCCGGTTATGGGTAGCAACGGCGGTGACAGAGATTCTGACGGCACGGTATATGGAGAAGATGAGAGAGTAGTTCACACAGGGCCAAACCCTCTTCACAACTAGGTTACACAACATGTACAAGTGGGTTGGTTTTGCGATAGTTGATTCTAATGGTTAGAATTCACTCTCCATGGTTTTAAATAATGGTATCAGAATAGGAATCCTGTAAGTTCTTTCTGTTATCAGCCTTTGTTCTTTCTCTTTATTTGTTTTTTTTTACTCTGACTTAGAATCAATGGTAGCATTGCTTCAGCCCATTTCAGTCGATTGTTGAATGAGGGGAGAGAAAGAGAGAGGAGAGAGGAGAGAGGAGAGAGGGGGTAGCTAGTGTTAATGGTGTTGTTACTTTTGCAGTGTTTTTACGAGTTACGTACCTTTGTGTTAAAATTATTGTGCCTGTAATTAATGGACCGGTGTAGTTACTGTTCCTCATCTACTTCTCTTTTTTGTTTTGTTTTTTAAAATTCTTCTTCTTTTGGCCAGCCATTTGGCTACTCCAATAAACTTTTGATCAATTGGGCAATCCAATTACCAGTGGTAAGACAACTATTATTTATTGGTGCTTTTAAAAACTACTCAATAGTCAGTAAAAAGCATTCTCATACCTCATGTCTCATGCAACCAAACACAATTCTGTTTGTGTTTTTGTTTACTGATTATTATTATTATTATTATTATTATTATTATTATTATTTCCTTTTGTGGTAACACTAATAAGTGTATGGAATTAAAACATAGATAGACGACCCATAAATAAAATAAAAAATTGTAGTGGTTGAGTTATTATTTTAAGTGTGGTTCATCTCACATTGAAAATAAATGCCAATCATAAAATGCATATTTTGAGCCCTTTGTAATTTAATTTTGAACATTTAAAGATTATTATTCCATTCGTTCCAAAATAATAATTTATTTTGGGAAATTTAATTTTTTTTGATAGTACAATTAATATTTTAAAAATATTAATTTTTCAAAATTATCCTTTAATAGTACATTTTTTGAGAAATATCAATTGTCATAATTGAACTTTTTGTGTTATTAATAAATTTAAAAGACTGACAAAATAGTAAATTTATATTATTTCATTCATTAATTTTTGAAAATAGACTAATATTTTGAAATAATAAAAAATGAAATAACGGACTAATATTTTGAGATGGAGGAAGTGTTAATATTATTATTATTATTATTATTATTATTATTAAATTAGTCAATTCTGATTTTTAGCTATACTTAATTAAGAGGGAACATGTTTAGTTGAGCAGAATGGCGTGTAATTTATTGTCCTTTTCTCTTAACTTCTTTCCTAGTTTTAAATTTGTATGATGTACAATACAAAAATGAGTCAATATTGGATATAATAATAGAGAAAATCTGCTTTAACAATACTGGTCATAATATGTTATCATATTATTAATTTCCCTATAAAGTAATAAAAAATTTAGGGATATTTATCAATAAATTTCATCTCACAAGCAAGTATTCTAATTAATCCCAATTTTTTTGTATTGATCTCTTAAATCCTATTAGTGGAGAGCTTTTCTCCATGTAGCCCTATTTTTAATTTTGGTAGTATTTTGGTGGATAGTTATACATTTTTATTAATGTGATAGGCATGATGTGACACTCAAATATAGTAAGTATTTATATGACACTTTAACGTGGCCGGAATGATGTGACACTTCAAAAAAATTAAAAATTCTTTAATGTATTTTTTTCAAAAATAATATGTGATACTTAGACGTGGCGGGTATGACGTGACACTCTAAAGAAACTAAAAATTTCTTAATGTACTTTTTTCAAATGTCAAGACGTAGTAGGTATGGTGTGACACTCCAAAAAAATTAAAAACGTTTTAGTGTAATTTTTCCAAATGTAACATGCGATACTCGTATGATATAACATTCTAAAAAAGAAATTAAAAAAAAAAAACTAAAAACTATGCTATGATACTCCAAAAAAACTAAAAATTTCTTAGCATATTTTTGTCAAATGTGACAACATGACGGGTATGATATAACAATTGAAAAAAATTAAAATTTCTTAGTGTACTTTTTCAAATGTGACACTTTAATATGGTGGGCAAATGAGTCATTACACATTCAAAAGAACTAAATGGATCACAGTAAAAAAATATGAGATTATATGGATTACAAGTGTAAAATATGGAACTTATATTGGTCAATCTTCCAAAAATTTAATAATGTAATTGTTAATGGATTTGGCTTATCTCTACTTGAAAGTTGAACTACACCGAATAATGGAGGTCTCTGACAGGTAGGACTCATTAAACTGAAAATTTTTACCAGTAAGAATTTGTGAAAACATGACCTAGTTGAATTTTTTAAAAAGACTTTGAACGGTAGGAGCATCCGCATCAGCCTCAGCAAATTTTCAGTCAAATTATAACTAAAAAAGCCATATTCATATTTTAACTAGTCACCCACTGCATCAAACTCTCTATTTTAACTAAATCCTATTAAAATATTTGTTATTTTTTTTTTTATAATTAAATTGGTGACCTATCAACCAAACAATTCTTATGTTTTACAAAAGATAAAACTGGAGAAAAAAAAAAATTGCCGTTGATCGATTGACCGCCCGGACGTCTGGGCGGACGTCTTATTACACCCAAATCGCGTGTTTTAGCGATGAACAGTTCCTTGCTTCATCAAACGAGTTACTGTAGCAAATTTAATAAAAAGTTAATTTAAAAAAAATTTGCTGAGACTGATGGAGGAAGAATTTGATGATTTGTTATTTATATTTTAACTTTTTGTTATTTAAAAGATACTGATGCTGATGATCTAAGAGTCTGCTGTTTAATGACTCTTATCAGTCAGACTCTTCGGTTTAATAACTCTTACCGGTCAAAGATCTCAACTATCTGATATATTTAAAATTTCAATTGAATACAAGCCATTCCCATAGTTCGTACTAGTGATAATATATATAATTTTTTTTTTGCTAATATGATGCATTAAAATGGGCTACCGTGGTTATTCCATTATAGAGGAAGAGAAAATGACATTACATAAGATGGTGACACATGATATTTGTTCAAAAACAAGAAAAAAAATTTAAAATTACAATTTAGTATATGTATTCAACGCAAATTTTAAATTGATGATAAAATTTATCAACTTTAATAATTGAATTTGTGGAGAAATGGTTTGGAAATACTCTTTGGATCCTGTTGGACGCTCTTGATCCCTAGCTAGTCACCTGAAAGGGAATGAACATTCCGGTCGGGAAAGCCGGAATTAGCACTCCGACGGATAAGTCAGTGTGTACTCTCTTGGTTGCTTGTATCTTAAGTTAATCTTACTTGTTCTCACATACCTCTTTTTTAGCTGATACTCTTCTTATTTATAGTCGTCCTTGATGTTGATGGTTGGGCCCACCTTTCGTCCAATGAACAACCGCTCATTTGGCTACCTGTTCATATTCGGCTCGGTTTACACCTGATTCTTCGGCCGATTTGGTTGTTCGGCCTCTGTCCCTCCAGGATAGAGTCGTATAGAACATGACTTGATTTCCTTATTTAAGTTAATAGGCTAACCTACATAATAATCTATTCGGCCCCCACAATTGCCTCCCAAACATCCTACTAATGTCAGTTAGCCGACATGTTTGGTCTTGGACATAGAGGGTCAAAAAATATGGCGGTTTCTCTTATTCCAGTGCAAGCGGAAAAACGCTTACTCTTTTTAGGCATGATTACAATTTTCCGCCTCTTCGTACGCTTCGTTCATTTAATACGATTTGAAACCGTGTTGTCTCTTCATTTGTATGCTTTTTCGAATGCACAAGGTTTCTCGTTGCCTGTCAGTTCACCTCCCTCGCTTCACGCCCTCTGCAACTTCTTTCCATTCTTTATTGTCCTCGTTTCTTGTAAGTTTTTCTCTCTTCCATTTCGACTCCTTTTCCTTGTTTGTTTGCTGTTTAGAGTGTCCACTTTACCTGCTATGATGGCGAAACATTTGAGAGCCCTTCTTTCTGCGGATCGAGTCTCTGGTTTCCGTCCTTGTTTTTCTATTCCTAACGACGTCCATCTGTCACTCTTGGCAGAGAACGTGATTGACACGAAGAGGACTGACGAGAGTACAATTGTCTTTCCTCTCCTGTCAATCGCTGAGGGCGGAGTCCGTTTCCCTCTTCATCCACTTTTAAGGGTTGTCCTTTCCCATTGGGGTTTAGTCCCTTCTCAGTCGAACATAAATTTTTGCCGAATAATAATGGGGTTTGTAGAAGTAAACCGGTGCCTTAGGCTTAACCTTGGAATCCCTGTCATTCAGCATTGCTATGCCTTGGCCAAATCCCCTGGTCCTCAAGGGCGCTATTTCCTCAGGGCCAAGGACACCGACCATCATCTGGTGACAATGCTTGCCAGCTCTGGCAAGCGTGTTGAAGATGTCATGGTCGTTGTTCGTGGCAACTGGGAATTCGGCGAGGGCGAAGATCGTCAGGATCTAGTGCCTAGGTGAAGGGGCGAACTAGGTGCCGTTTAATCCCCAACGAATTTTTAGTAAATATTTACTTGGTTCGAATTCTACGTACTTACCGTTTTATTTGTACAGGAAACGATTTGAAAAAAGTTCTGGTTTCGACCGACGAGGCTATACTTGCGCAGATCAGAGCCGCACTCAAGTTTCTCAGCCGTCCGAATCTCTAGAAACAAGGGAGGGCGGCCCACATTCTTTTGAGATATGAGCCGACCTACACTACTTTTTCGGCCGCAGATAACATTCTGATTCCAAGGGGTGAACAGCACCTTACGGCGCTTGTTTCTCCGAGCTTCAAGAACCTTAGGTAGATTGGTTTTGAGGCTTCAGACTCGGAGCCAGCAGACGAACAAGCAACCGAAGGGGTCGTTGAGCAGCCAAATCAACCATCCCAGGACAGATCCGACAAATTAAAGGTTGACGTGACACTAAATTTGGCTTTTGAAGAAGCTGGCCTTGATCCTCTATCCACTTCTGGTCGAGAGGATATGTCATTTGAAGACATTTTCACCGACTTGGGGGACATACCCGGCTTGTATCCTGACAGCATGGCTGGTAAGTCGCTCACTCAAATGGCTAGGCGAAAAAATGCCGAGAGGATGGCAGCCCGTAGGAGAGCCGAGGCCGAGCGAAATCAACCTCCGCCCCCTCCACTCGACGCTAGGGCAGAAACTCCACCTACTCTTATTGAGGAGGTGGTTTAGACTGATGTGGGCGAGATGGAGCCTGTTGTCGATCAACAGGGCGGCCAACTGACGGAGCAAAGGGGGAAAAAACGCCCGGCCGAACAAGAAGCCGGTTATTCAGAAGACCTAGTAGATAAATGGCCACTAATGAAAGAGTCGGACCTGGTGGTGCCGTTTATAATACAACCAAGGATAAGGAACACGCCAGTTGCTTTCGACGCATCGGCTGTAAAAGACCCAATCGTGGCCTTGAGCTTGGCCTCCTCCATTTCTCTGTCGGTTGATAGAGCAACCTTTAAGGCAGAGCACGATCTGCTGTGCATCGCATTAGCCGCCCAATCGGCGATATTAGTACGTGATCCATGTTTGTAATTTTGCAAGGCTAACCAAAAGAATTTTTTTTTATATTGTCTAACCGATTTCTTGTTTTGTAGGCGGTGGGAAGGATAGCTGGGATTGGTCGTCGCCAACATGACGCTATCGAACAGATCGGCTTTCTTACAACCGAGGTGGAAAACGAGAAAGGAAAGGCAGCAGAGGCCTTTCTCAAAGCCGAATCTGAGGCCAAGAAAGCGGGGGCAGAGAGAGCGAGGGCCGATGCTGAAGCAGATAAGGCCAAGGCTGCTGACCAACTGAGATTGGCCACCGAGGAGAGGGCGAATGCTAACGAAGAAGCGCTCAAATTGGCCAACGAGGCAATTGCCAAGCTGGAGGCCGATTTGGAGGAGTCGAAGAGGGCGATGGCAAACGTCGAATCCAGATTTCCAAGTCATTCCAAGCTGACAAGGATGCGGCCTTCAAGAATTATGTAGAAGAGATGCCGAAGTTCGAGAACAGGGGGTTCAAACATGGCTGGCTCAAAGCCTTAGTTGCCGCTAACGTGGTATCGGAGCAGCCGATTCCGTACGAGCAGGTAGACATTGAGCCGCTGGAGTCTGATCCTGAAAACTGAGCTAGAGTCAAAGTATTTTTCGTTTTGTTTTGGTATCCTGTGTATGTAGATTTTGTTAGAGTTTTGACTATTTATTTTTGTCAGAAGCTAACGTAGGGTAGTTTTCATTTTTAAAATGACTTTTGTTTGTGCTCAATTTATGAATGAAAATTGCTTGACTATTTATTTTCGTTAGAAGCTAACGTAGGGTAGTTTTCATTTGCAAAATGACTTCTGTTTGTGCTCAATTTATGAATTAAAATTGCTTTTGCCTTTCTGCCTGATGCATGTGCTTGTTAACGGCTACGTAAGATGTAAAAACATGAAATGTGATGAATGGAACAAACTACTGAATTAATATTGCAACTTAGCCGAATATATTAGTGAGTATGCCCTTGCCCCAGCAAGTTGATGAATAGGACTGCCAAAAAATGGCAGTTCAGGGATTTGCTGGGGGCATAGGAACGTCTTAACACATAGCACTGATATCTAGGCAGAATAGATTGATAAATCTGCCCTTGCCTTAGCAAAATTGAACAGGATCGCCTAAAAACGACAGTTGAAGAATTTGCTGGGGCACCATGACAATTCGGCTCGAAGTTCTGATATTTAGGCCGGATAGATTGATGAATCTGCCCTTACCTCAGCAAAATTGAACAGGGCCTCCTAAAAATGGCAGTTGAAGAATTTGTTGGGGCACCATGACAATTCGGCTCGGAGCTCCGATATTTAGGCCGGATAAAGTGATGAATCTACCATTACCTCAGCAAAATTGAACAAGACTGCCTAAAAATGGCAGTTGAAGAATTTGCTGGGGTACTATGACAATTCGGCTCGGAGCTTCGATATTTAGGCCGAATAGGTTGATGAATCTGCCCTTGCCCCAGCAAGTTGAACAGGACCGCCTAAAAACGACAGTTCAGGAGTTTACGGGGGCACATTAAGATTCAGCTACGAGCTCTGATATTTAGGCTGAATAGATTGATAAATCTGCCCTTGCCCCCAGCAAGTTGAACAGGACCGCCTAAAAACGGCAGTTCAGGAGTTTGCCAGGGCACATTGGCAATTTGGCTAGGAGCTTTGGTATTTAGGCCGAATAGGTTGATGAGTCTGCCCTTTAGCCAGTAAGCTTGAATTAATGAACAAGACTGCTGATCCAGCAGTCGATGGTCGGTCAACTTGATTTTGAAGTGTTTCGGGAGGGCATTCATGGAGTGGTGAAAGGACTGTATACCGCCTATGAAATTAGCATGCGTCTTCGTGCCGCACGGTGGGAGATAGAGTAGAAGGATGAACACATTCAAAGCTTAGAAACTCGTGCAGAGAAAGCTGAGCGCGAACTAAGGTCGGTCAAAACTGTCGAGAGACAATCGGCCGGCCAAGCTAACCCGATTGTGGAAGAAAGGGTAACCCAACGGCTTATAAGTTATGCGATTGTCGATTGAGATACGGCAAGCAAGTTTGCAATAAAGGCTGCAAAGACAAGGGCTTATGAACAAGGCTTCCAAGAGGACCAAAAAGTTGGGATACACAAGACTAAGGAAAAGCTTGCCGAGGAGGTCTGCCGATGTAAGAATCGTGGATTCAAACACGGGTGGATCAAGGCTCTCCAGGCCGCAGAGGCTCTCCGGGTAGCAGGCGTTGATTCGGCGTCACCGCTATATCAGAGTCATCATTTTCCCTATGTGGCTTTTGAAGTCGAGAAGAGCGATGACGAGGAGGGTGTCGAATAAAACTGAACATATTGTACCGCTCTAACGTAGATTGGGAGCGAATTATGTATTATCGATTATTTCAATGAAACATATTATTTTAAATATTTGCATGTGGTTTCAATTTATATTTATAAATTCAGTTATGATTATCTTCCATTTTTCGTCAACTACGTTTATGCTTGTCAATCATAATATTCACGAAAGCGTACCTAATTCGGAGGCTTACTCAGCCCAAAAGTGTTATTTGCTGATGGGGCTCCGAATTCGAAGACTTTTATCTTGGCCAATCGTGAAATCTACGAAAGGCGCTCCGAATCCGGAGACTTAGTCGGCCCAAAGTGTCATGCACAGATGAGGCTCCGAATTCGGAGGCTTTTATCTTGGCCAATCGTGAAAACCACAAAGGGCAATCCGAATCCGGAGACTTGCTCGGCCCAAAAGTGTCATTCACTGATAGGGCTCCGAATTTGGAGGCTTTTATCTTGGCCAATCGTGAAATTCACGAAGGGCGCTCCGAATCCGAAGGCTTGTTCGGCCCAAAAGTGTCATTCACTGATGGGGCTCCAAATTCGAAGACTTTTACCTTGGCCAATCGTGAAATCCATGAAGGGCGCTCCGAATTCGGAAACTTGCTTGGCCCAAAAGTGTCATTCACAGATGGGGCTCCGAATTCGGAGGCTTTTATCTTAGCCAATCATGAAATCCACAAAGGGCGCTTCGAATCTGGAGACTTAGTCGGCTCAAAAGTGTCATTCACTGATGGGGCTCCGAATTTGGAGGATTTTTATCTTGGCCAATAGTGAAATTCACGAAGGGCGCTCCGAATTCGGAGACTTGCTCAATCCAAAAGTGTCATTCGCTGATGGGGCTTCGAATTCGGAGGCTTTTATCTTGGCCAATCGTGAAATCCACGAAGGGCACTCCGAATCCGGAGACTTGCTCGGCCCAAAACTGTCATTCACTGATGGGGCTCCAAATTCGGAGGATTTTATCTTGGCCAATCGTGAAATCCACGAAGGGCGCTCTGAATCCGGAGACTTAGTCGGTCCAAAAGTGTTATTCACTGATGGGGCCCTGAATTTGGAGGTTTTTATCTTGGCCAATAATGAAATCCACGAAGGGCGCTCCGAATCCGGAGACTTGCTCGGCCTAAAAGTTTTATTCATTGATGGGGCTCTGAATTTGGAGGCTTTTATCTTGGCCAATCGTCAAATCCATGAACGACGCTCCGAATTCGGAGGCTTTTATCTTCAAACTAAAATTTCATATGGTGAGATAAGAAGTCTTGTGTTATAAAAGTGAAAGTTGTACATGGCGAACATTCAAAACAAGTTATCATGCCCCACAAGTCGAGTTAATGATAAAATTTACGCAAATGCGTAGAATTCCAAGGACGTGGCAGACTTCTCCCAGACATGTCTTTGAGCCGATATGCCCTTGTTCCTGCGATTGAATCGATCTGATAGGGGCCGTTCCTGTTAGGACCCAGTTTTCCATCAGCCGAATTCCTGGCAGCTGGAAGTACTTTCTTGAGGACCAATTCTCCTAGTGTATAGCGGCGTAGCTGAACACGTTGATTATATGACTTAGCAAGCTGTTGCTGGTACCGTGCCATGGATGCAAGGGCACAGTCTCGTCGTTCTTCAATCAGAGTCAAATCCAAGGCCAACATCATATCATTTTGGCCCATATCAAAAACTTTCGATTTCAAGGTTGGGAGGCCGATCTCTAGGGGAATGATTGCCTGGGGAATGAAGCATAAAGCAAATGGTGTTTCCCTAGTGGATTGCCTCGGAGTAGTGCGATGGGCCCACAACACACTCAGCAATTCTTCGACCCATCTGCCTTTAGCTTTCACCAATCTCTTCTTGATGCCGTCCAAGATGGCTTTGTTGGAGGCTTTAGCTTGACCATTGCTCTGTGGGTAAGCCGGGGTGGAGAAATAGGGTCGAATACCATATGTGCTACATAATTCTCGGTAGACGCCACAATTAAACTGGGTGTCGTTGTTTGAAATAAGTGCTCTTGGAATGCTGAATCGTGTTATGATATTCTTCCATACGAAACACCTAGCATCAGTATCTCGAATGTGTGTTAGTGCCTCCACTTCGACCCATTTTGTGAAGTAATCTGTCGCGACAATCAAGAATCGCTTGTTCCCTGGGGGCCGTGGCAATGGCCCGATGATATCAAGCCCCCATTAAGCGAACGACCAAGGACTGGTGATTGAGCTCAACTCCTCAGCAGACAAATGTGTTAAAGGGGAAAACTTCTAGCACTATTCACATTTCTTGACGTAACACTCGGCATCAGCTCTCATGGTCGGCCAGTAGTACCCCTGTGTTATAGCTTGATGAGCCAAAGAACGCCTACCATAATGGGCACCGCAACTACCTTCGTGTATTTCAGTCAAGAGTTCTTCGACTTTATCCGGATGAACACATTCTAGGTATGGACCAGAAAGGAATTTTTTGTAGAGCTTTCCCTGCGGATCTAAGTAATATCGCAGGGCTTTGTTTCGCAGTTTGTGCGCTTCTTTGTTGTCCATCGGGAAGCTACTCGAAAGATAGAAATGCAGTGATGGGGTCCATCCAACTTGGACCTGATTCTATTATATTGATTTGAATTGATTCTGTGGGGGCAATGCTCGGCTCAAGGATGAATCCTACTTCAATTGTTCGTTTAATTTCTGAGTTGATGGCGGAGGCTAGGCAAGCTAGGGCGTCTGCATGTGTGTTCTAATCCCGGGTTATTTGATTTAGTTCATGATGGTTGAATTTTGCTAGCAAAGAATTCGCTATTTTCATGTAAGCTGCCATACGGTCATTCTTGGCTGCGTATTTCTATAGACACCCCATTTTTGACCGCCTTTAAGACTCAGACGCGACTGATGGTTTTGGAAGATGTGCAGGGCAAAGGTTCAATTTCTTCAGCAAGGAGAGAGTCAAAGCTCAACTTCATATCCCTTTTTGGACCAAAAAAATCTTGATCAAAATATTTTAGCCGTAAAACCCTCTCTTTCAAAACGTTTTTGAAATAAAGTTTTTACGATGTTCTGAGGCTCGCATTTTGTCAAATGTTGCGCTTTTCAGTAAACCGAGCAAGGACAAAGTGGAAAAGAATGAAAGAGAGATGAAATCTTTGAAAAAATCTTTCAAAACACCTTGCTTAGGGGTTTGAAGTTGAAGAAAAGAGGAGAAGAGGGAAGAAATCCAGTTGGGGGAGAAAATGGGCATGAACCGTTAAGAAAGAGTCGAGCAGCCCTCGCCAAATCGGGCCTATTCATTTGCACACTTGGAATCAAGCTATGAGGCCACCACCGTTGGAAATAATACTTCTGGGGATTCATTTTGCACTCAAGAATCTCCTAAATCCAATTCCGGACGGGGGAGATATAGTTGATTGAAGTAGGGCATCACTCCGGTTGGGACCGAATCTGCGCGGCTTCACGGCAACTAGCATAACTTTTTCCACAGGAGGAATTTTAATGCAAAGTTTGCGCCATTGGAAAAATAACTTCCGGGGCTTTAATTTGGACACTTGAATGGCCACCATTGGACTTCCCAATCACCCACCGGCCACTTTTCTTTCCGGCAGCCCATTTTTTTGTCCTGAAAGTAGCAGGCCGGCCAGAAAATCTAGCAGGCCGGCCACCTAGATGGTGAAATGAATTTTTTGCCCTTTTTAGCTAGCCGGCCATAAACCCCTCCCCAAGTGTGTCCTAGAAGTGAATTTTATTTTCCTCTAGGCCTTATGTCCGAGGGTTTGGCCTTTTGGGGGGAAACTTGAATTGTTTCCCCTCCCCCCATTTTCCCCCTCTTTTCCACCCTTTTTATCCATATAACCAGCACTCCCAGCTGGTTTTGGGGGGCTAGAAATTTTCGCTTTGAGCCTCATATGTTGCATCTCTCCCTCTCTACATCCTAACCCTCAAAACCCTTAAGTTCCTACACCATTTCTACACCACCACCTAGCACCACACCACCACCTCCATTCCAGCCACTTGGAGCTGCTTTCTAGAGCTGAGGAAAACCATTTCTCGTGCCAAGAGCTTGTCAAAGATTGGTCTACAAGGGTGAGTCATTTTTCCCCTCTTTTGAGTTCATTTTTGCATGCTTTCTTAGCCATTCTTGCTTACACTTTTGGGCTTCGACCCTAACTGAAAATAGAATTTTTTTGAGCTCTTTTTCATATTTGTTTAAGGGTCTCTCACTGTTTGAGACTTCCTTTTTTCACTTGCTTCTTTACCTCTCTTGTATGCCTATTTCTTGTGTAGTATTTTTGGCCTACGTGTAAACTGTTTTGAGCTCTATCATAAACTGTAAAGTGTCTTATTTTGAGCCCTTATTCAACATTGTTGAAGGTCTCATCACTGTTTGAGGCTTCCATTTTCCACTTGCCTTTATATCCCTCTTTTGGCCTTATTTTTGCATGATTTGTTAGCCCCTTGTGCTTGTATTTTTGGGCTCTGGTCCGAACTGTAAATGGCCTTTTTTTGACCACCTCTCCATGTTTCATTAAGGGTCTTTTTCTTTTTGAGGCATCCTTTTTGCTCTTTGTGTTTAAACCTCTTTTTAGGCCTTATTTTTCATAGTATTTTTAGCTTACTTATGCACTGTTTTGGGCTTGGTAACTAACTGTAAAATGCCATGTTTTGGGTCCCTCTTCAACATTGTTGAAGGACCCTCTTTTTTTTGAGGCCAGCAACCATGACTTGCTTCTTTATTTCACATTTAGGGCCATTTTTGCATATTGGTTTAGCCCTATTTGTGTTCACTGTTTGGCCTTGCTTAAAACTGTAAATATGCTTGTTTTGGGACTGTCTTAAGTCTGTCTTCATACTTCATGTTCAAATAATGCATGCTTTGTATAGCTGTAAGTCATTCCATGTGCCCAGTTTCATGTTTCGGGTCTCATTTCATGCATCGAGTGCCATGTTGCCATGTTTCGGGATCATTTCGCATCACTTTCCAGCGCTGAAATTTGCATGCTAGTATGCCATATTCCATGCCTTGCCATGTCTTGTTAGAGTGGCATTTGTGCCTTAGGATCGGTCCTCGGTTTGCGTGCATGCGTGCACGCATTTCGAGTATCTCATTTTCATCTAATGGCCTCTTATGTGAGTGTGGCTGAGGTCCACGCGTATTAGTGTAAGTCCATTTTGCATTGCGTATGCCATTTCATTTCATAGCATTGCGTATGCTAGGTTGTATGTTAGCGCATTGTGTATGCCATGTTATTTCGTGCATCGTGTATGCCATTTCATAGCATTGTGTATGTTAGGTTGTATCTTAGTTGCATTTCATACATATCATGCATATTGCATCGTGCTTGGGATAGGAGTTAGCCCGAGCAGGGGAAACGACGGACATTTCGTACTTCGAGTGACGGAACGCGTCTCAATTCCCTGTCACCGACACTCCGGATTATCCATGATGGAGTTTAGGTCATGTTGTGTTTTCATGTGCATTCATTTCATATTGAGTCGTGCAATTCGACTCCTCGGCCATCGTGCATCGAGATGCGTGATTGGTGGCACGAGGATCGAGACATGCATACATGTGTAAAAATACATTGCCATGCCCCTTTCTTGCTCTCTGTTGCAGCAAATCAACAATCAGCAACCTTCCAGAGCTTGGCACGCATTCCAAGAATAAATTGCAAACAGAGCCTAATCGGGGCATTGCCGTGAATTTCCGCGCAAGGCAACCCAAGCATGCATCATTCATCATCCGGAGCGGAGTTGAGGTAGTCCCTGGCTTGCATGCCAATTTATTACTTTCCTAATTTAATTTGTTAATTAATTAGGATTTTGTACATATTTGGACTGTAATATTCATTCGGGACTGTATATTATTTATTCGGACCCTCCGAGCGAGGGCACAACTGTAATAAGTGTGCGCGCGTGTGATGTATGTCTTCCAACCCCACGTCTTTCTCCCTTTTATTTACCCGCTTATGATGGTTAGATTAGGGCATGTTTCAATTAGCATACAGTATGATAGCATGTTTGCATTCATTCATCTGTCTTGCATGCACCGGGCTCGGCGCATCATACTAACTGCATTGTATTTTCAATTCCAAGTTGAATACATGTTACCTGTAGCATTTCATATGCCATGTTTAGAATAGCCGAGTCTGCTATAGTTGCATTTTTGCATGTGTTGCATTAGGCATTTTTGTATAATTAGGATCATGCATGGATTTCTAATTAGCTTCTGTTTTGGCTTGGAGTACTCGGTAAGTTTTATGCTTTAGCATCCTTGCATGCGTGTGAGTGACTGCCATGAATAGCATGCTTACCATGAGGCTATATGCTTATGTGATATAACTGCCTGAATGCCTGTGGATGAAGGTTGGGTTATTTGAATTGGAACAATTCATCAAATATGTGTTTTAAGCCCACTAGATAGTGGCAAAATCATATTTTCTGAGCCCACCTGAGGGTGGCAAATCCACGTCTTAGCCTACTTGCGAGTAGCACCATCAAACCATTTTCAAACAAACAAACATGAAATGTTTTGTTCCAATTCAGGCGATCCAGTCTATTCTTGTATGCTGTGCGCATCACATAGTAAATCTAGGCTAATAACCGGAAATAAGAACACACAATATTTTTCAAAAAAATAGATATCATGGTTAGTAGAGGCCGATCTTTGGTCGGGCGAGCGGGGGTGCTCATGAAGTGACCTTCCCCAATCGTACCCAAGTTCCCGAGCCGAGGCAACTTTGGTGATGACGGACACGTGGCCTTAGGCAACGAGTCAGGGTTTCCTAAATTTCCCAAAATAAAATATTTAGGTGGCGACTCTGTATCTGGCAAAGCAGTCCATGTTTGGCACTTCTTTTCTAAAAATCTGTTTTCTCAAAACGATTTGCCGGATTTGGATTCTTTGGTTCAGATTAAGAACCGTGACATTTGAGTCCTGAACTGTAGTGAGCCCAATATCGAACGGAACGGGGGACTCGTTCCTCCCCGGGGCGTTCGGGGACGTCTACAATTTCCCTTTCAATTGGTTGATGACTAGCTTTGAGTCGCAGAAGATAAGCAGACGCCGAGCACCAAGGAGAAGTGTATTCCATAAGCCGGTTAACAATGCTTCGTATTCGGCCTCATTGTTCGATGCTTCGAAGCCCAGTTTGACAGCTTGCTCGATTATTGTCCCGTCAGGAGCCATGATCACTATGCCTGCCCCACTGCCACGTTGGTTGGATGATCCGTCACAATACAACTGCGAAACATTCCCAACGTAAATTCTCCAGTTCGGCTTGGGTTGAATTTGATCAGACTTAAAGTCGGCGAGGCATCCAGTGAATTCGGCCACAAAGTCGGTGAGCACTTGCCTCTTGATTGAGGTTCTGGGCAGAAATTGAATATCGTACTAGCCGAGTTCGAGAGCCCATTTTGAAACGCGCCTTGATGTTTCTGCACTACGGAGTACTCACCGGAGGGGGTAGTCCGTTAGTACCCCAATGGTATGCCCTTGAAAGTAATGCATCAGTTTTCTTATTACCATGACGAGAGCAAGGACGAGTTTTCTAACGGAAGGTAATGTGTTTCGGCGTCAACCATTGCTTTGCTCACATAATAAATTGGCCGCTGCTCTCCCAGTTCTTCTTTTAACAGTACGGCGCTGATCGCCCAGTCAGAAACTATCAGATATAAAATGAGCGGATCACCTGCCGAAAGTGTTGTCAAGAGTGGAACTGATCGGTGGTAAGTTTTCAAACCGTCCAAAGCGGCTTCGCACTCGGGGGTCTATTCAAAAGCTTTACCTTGCCGAAGGGTATGAAAGAATTGTCGGCAGCGATCTGTGGAGCGACTGATGAACCTGTTGAGTGCGGCGGCCATCCCCATCAACTTTTGAACCTCTTTGACCGATCGAGGAGAGCCGAGTTCTAGAATTGCTGTGATTTTCCTCGGGTTGGCTTCGATTCTGCGGTGGTTAACAATGTAGCCAAGGAATTTGCCGGATCCGATGCCAAATGCACATTTGGAAGCGTTCAGCTTCATTTTGTATTTAAGAATGCCGAATGTCTATTCGAGATCGGCTAGATGAGTTTACTCTTCTTTGGACTTGACCACCATATCCTTAATGTACACTTCCATTGTACAGTCGAGTTGCTCCTTGAACATGGCAGTGAGTAGTCTTTGGTAGGTTGCCCCCGCATTCTTCAGCCTGAAAGGCATATCCTTATAGAAATAGGCTCCTCTTGGGGTGAGGAATGCAGTTTTGTCTTGGTTCTCCGGATGCATGGCAATTTGATGGTAGCCTCTGTAGGCATTCAGGAAGCTCATGCATTGATGATGTGCCGTTGCATCTAAGAGTTGGTCTATTCTGGGGAGGGGAAAACAATCCTTGGGACAAGCTTTGTTTAAGTCCGTGAAATCCACACAAACACGCCAAGTTCCATTTTTCTTCTTGACAACCACAGTATTCGACAACCATATAAGATAGGTCACTTCACGGATTTCTCTAGCATCAAGCAGCTGGTCAACTTCTTTGACAATGGCAGCACTGTGTTCCGCAACTGAACGCCAACTTTTCTGGATAATCGGCTTACATTTGGGATCAACGTTTAAGCTGTGCTGGGACACAGATGTATCCAGCCTCGGCATCCCATAAGGCGACCATACAAATACATCAAGGTTGTCGAGTAAGAAGGAAATTAGCTCCTGCCTGTCGACTTTATTCAGGGAAGCGCCGACCATGAAGAACTTGTTAGGATTTTCGTCAATTTCGACCCGATCCAGGGCTGCAGTTGTCTTTTCACTTGGGAGCCACCCAACGTCGTCGAGGCTCTCTTGATTCAGCATCTCAATTGAATTCACTTCCAGCTCTCTTGGTGTCTTTGAGGCAAGAAGATAGCATGCCTGAGCCGATTTCTAGGAACCTCGAATTTGCTCAATGCCGTGTTCAGTCGGAAAGTGAAGTAGTTGATGATAGGTGCTTGGCACGGCCTACATGGTGTCCAGCCAAGTTCGTCCCATGATGAGATTATACGGCGAAGGAAGCTTGACAACCAAAAATTCTACATTCACTAATCGGGAGCCCGCCCGAACTGGTAGTGTGCTTTTGCCCAGCAGATATTCCGAATTAGCGTTGAAGCCGAATAACGGATAATGAGCTGGAGACAGGTCCAATTCAGTGAAGTCGAGTTTGACGAAGGTCTTGTAGTACATAACTTCCGAAGTACTCCCCTGGTCAATGAGAACACGTTCAACGGTGAACCGGTTTACGCGTAGTTCGATGACCAAGGGATCATTGTGGGGGAGCGTTACGCCGGCCAAATCAGAATCATCGAAAGTAATACTCGTAACTTCATGGGGCCATTTTGCTGGTGTGATTTGCTTTTGGTGGTTAGGATGCCACTGAATTGTATGTATCACGGATGCCGTCGGCAAGCTGTATATCATATAGATTACGCCGAGTGGAGGTGAATCCTGCCGTAAAGTAACTGTTTTGGTTGAGTTGTTCTTTCGGATATGTTTCTTAAGCCGACCGTCTTGTACCAACTCCTCAAGGTGATCCTTCAACGCATAACAACTGTCGGTATCGTGACTGTGGTCTTTGTGATATTTGCACTGCCTATCCTGTCTCCTCGTGTCGAGATGTCCCACCATCTTGGGTGGCCATTTAAAGAATGGTAGGTGTTGAACTTTAGACATAACCGCGCTGATCGGTTCCGATAACTCCGTATATTTCTTGTCTGCGCGCCTTATGTGCTTGCTATCCACTTGATGTTGTTCATTAGCTCGGTGTGAACATTGGTCATTTGATCGGCGTGAATCTCGTCTTTTGTCTCGTTTAGCCCGATTCCGTGGTTCAGGGCTCCGCAATGGTACATAATTTATCGCCTGAACGATTTTAGATGGGGCCGTCTTGTTCGCCTTGTGCCCGGCCTTGACCCACAGGGCGTTATCTTCCACTTTGCAGTATTCCTCGACTTTCTTCATTAGTGACCAGACTGTTTTGGGGGGCCTTCTGGTCAAGGAGCTGCAGAGGGCATTATCGGGATGCAATCCTATTTTAAAGGCCGTGATGGCCATGGAGTCATTGCAGGCATCATCTACTAGATTAAAGCATTCCTAATAGAGCCGAATACGCACGCAGGGTTTCCCCTAGTTGGATTTGCATTGCCCAGAGGGAATCAGCCTGCTTTGGCTGGACCTCATGGGTGATGAATCTTGCCCTGAAGGATTTTTGGAGTTGATGGAAGCTCTTAATCGATGCCGGTTCCAATTTATAATGCCATTTGACGGCCAATGGTCCTAAACTGCTCGAAAATATTCGACACATGAGGGCCTCGTCGTCTGCATGAAGCGTCATGGCTTGCTTATAATAATGAATGTGATTAGTGGGGTCCGTTTTTCCATCGTATAGGATGAACAATGGAGCTTCGAACTTTTTGGGTAGTACTGCCCTTGCGATCCGTTGCACAAAGGGGTCATGTTGATCCTCTTCGTCTGAATCATTTCTTCTTCACTTTTTTCGTGCACGCGGACTACCTTCGGAAGAACTGGAGACTTCGACTCGTCCCTTCTTTTTGGATTCTGGGGATGATGAGTCAGAATCATTGCCACTATCATGTCGCCGAACTTGAGGTCGTCGGCTATCCTTTCTCAGAGGTCGTCCTGGATCTTGGTGCGCGAGCTGTTGGGATTTTTCCACCTCCAAGGCCAAATCCTGTCGAAGGCGCTCGTTCTCAGCCATCATGTTTTCCAACCTCTGTTCGTTTTGCTTCGCCTAATCCATAATCGCTTGCATTGTCTCATGTGTTGAAGTCAATGGTGAAGTCTGGGCAACTGAGTCGAAGTTCAAGGCCCTCCGTGCGGTAATATTCTCTGGCCCAAGCATGTTGCTTGGAGTGGTGTCATCTCGTGGCGTAAGGTCGTCAGCGACTACCGGAGGATCTTCCATCACCCCCCCATGGACGTACTTGAGTATTCCCACAGACAACGCCAATTGTGGAGAAGTGATTTCGAAATACTCCCTGGATCCTGTTGGACGCTCTTGATCCTTAGCTAGTCACCTGAAAATGAATGAACACTCCGATCGGGGATGCCAGAATTAGCGCTCCGACGGATAAGTCAGTGTATACTCTCTTGGTTGCTTGTATCTTAAGTTAATCTTACTTGTTCTTACATATCTCTTTTTTAGCTAATGCTCTTCTTATTTATAGTTGTCCTTGATGTTGATGGTTGGGCCCGCCTTTCGTCCAACGAACAATCGCTCATTCGGCTACTTGTTCATATTCGGCCCGGTTTACACCTGATTCTTCAGCCGATCTGGTTATTCGGCCTCTGTCCCTCCGGGATAGAGCCGTATAGAACATGACGTGATTTCCTCCTTTCAGTTAATCGGCTAACCTATGTAATAATCTATTCGGCCCGCACAAAATTTATAAACTTTTTTTTTTATATAAATTTGTAATTTGTTATTTATTTTTTATTTTTTATGTATTTATTTATTTTTAGTCTTACAACTTATTTCCAATACATGCCCTGCATAAAAACAAAAATAAAAATGAAGTAACATTAATTAGCATTCTATATACAACCATAATTTTTTTTTTTTTTTTTTTGAAGTTAGTGAAACATTTTTCTTCAACTTTTGATAGTAAGAGTGATTCAATATATTTTTTTTTTTTTTTTTTTTTTTTTTTAGTTAAGGAACTTTCAATTATTATTAAAAAAATTTAACACGTCACAAGAGAAATTTTGATTCATCACACAGATAAATTTATGAAATTTCTTTGTGACAAATTTCTCATACCAAAATTTCTATGTAAAAATATTAAAAAACTTTAATTATTATAAAAATATTAAATATTTTTTATTTTATAAAATCTTAATATTAGAAATTTAAGCTAAAATCTCATTTTTTTTCCCCACACTGACGTTTGTAAAGCACAAATTCCCAAAGAGCAAAATGCATTTAAAGAGAAATATCATGAGCGCGCCTGACTAACGTTTGAAAATTAGGATTTTAATATATTTTTATTTAAAAAAATCAATTAACTTGTTTAGTTGATTATTTATGTTGGAAAGATTATAGTACACGCCCAATAAAGGGTGTATTATGTGTTTTGTAATTAAATAATAAAATAAAATAATTATATATTTTTTAGACATAATTAAAATAAAAACATAACCAAACATCATATGAGACATAATAAGAAATCTCATGAATCATAACTAAAATATTATCATAATTAAAAAAAATTAATCATAACTAAAAAGAAATTACATAACTAAGAATTCGTTGGATCCAATCCTTTTCAAAGTGTGTATGGTAAACTTTCCCCTACTTATGGTATACTCTTATTTAGCAGATTGGAGTTATTTTTTACTAACAGTACAACAAGTGGATTATTTCTCTTCATTATAGAAGTTGTATTGAGTTGCTTATTTGTTTTCATTATAATTATTCAGTTTAATATAAATATTTTTTCATAATTTTATAATTATATTTTTTTGTCAATTAACAAAAATAAAATATAAAAAGATAGGAATATTTACTAATAAATCATATCTTACAAACAAGTCCTCTAATTAGTCTCATATTTTTTTCTATTAATCCATTAAATCTTATTAGTGGAGAGTTTCGTTTCATGTGGTCTTATTTTCAATTTTGATAGTGTTTTGGTAGACGGTTATGCCCTATTATTAATGTCACATTTGTGATATGACACTGCAATGTGGCTGATATTAATGTGATACTCCAGTATGATAGGTATGATGTGACACTCTAAAAAATTAAAAATTCTTCAATGTACTTTTTTTAAATTTAATAACGTAGCGGGTATGATGTGACACTATAAAAAAAATTAAAATTTAGTGTAGTTTTCTTAAATGTAACACGTGACACTCCAACATAAGGGGTATGATGTGACCTTCCAAAAAAATTAAAAGCTACTTAGTGCCATTTTCCTAAATGTGACGATACGACGAGTATGATGTGACAACTAAAAACTACTTAGTGTATTTTTTTTTCAAATATGATGACGTGGCGAGTATTGTGTGATATTCCAAAAAAAATTAAAAATTTCTTAGTATACTTTTTTTTTTCAAATATAACATGTGACACTTCAACATGACATGTATGATGTAACACTCACTGCAGGAAATTCAGCTTTTAGTGGCGTTTTAAAAACGCCGCTATAGGTGTCAAAAACGCCGTTAATTCTTTTGTGGCGCTTAGCACCAAACGTCGAAGCTGCGGCCGTCGCTATAACATTAGGGCGCTTTAAAAACGTCGTTAAATGGTTATAGACGGCGTTTTAAAAAACGCCGCTAAATGTGATAATAACGTTAAACTGACTTCATGACTGTTTTTAGCGACGTTTTAAAAACGTCGTCATTGTTTCTTGTAGTGACTCCAAAAAAATTACATGTGATACTGTAAAAATATTAAAAAGTCCTTACTGTACTTTTTCTAAATGTAACAAAGTGACCTGTATAATGTGACACTCTAAAAAAATTAAAAAAAAAATTAGTGTAATTTTTCCCAAATGTAACATGTAATACTCTAACGTGACAGATATGATGTGATACTCTAAAAAAATTAAAAACTTATTAATGTATTTTTTTCAAATATGACACTCCAACGTTACAGGTATGATGTAACACTAAAAACTTCCTTAATATATTTTTTTCTAAATGTGATATTCTAATATGACGGATAAATAAATTATTGTACATCTAAAAAAAAACTAAATAAATCACAAAAAAAAAATTATATAAATCATAAATTTAAAATATAAAATTTATTGATCAATCACCCAAATATATATATATATATATATGCTCTGACTATCTGTAAAAGTTTTATCGGAACGAAATCAAAGATACCATTCCGTTTCTCTGCAAAGAGAACTGAGCATAAAAAAGATACCATTCCTAGCAGTCAAATCTGTTCCATGAATAAAATGCTTCCAAGTTTTTAACGGTGAAGTACACTTACCTCCGTGGGAGATTTTTGTGGTTTCAATAATAATACTTTCTCTACTTTTAAAATTATTATCAAAATTATTATTAGGTTATTTAACAAAATTTACTATTATCATACTAATGTCATACAAAAAGTAATGAAATTATCAATTAATTATCTTGTCTATTAAGATGCTGTTTGGATTAGGTCTTCTATTAATGAGAAGGGAGTTTCGGTAGTGCAAAAGGGCCGAGTTACTGACCTAATGGGCTGAGCTCGGTCCACTGCCTTATAGTTAGTTGGGCTAGATTGAAGCGGATTGGGTCCGCTAAGCAATATCAACCGAGCTCCATTACCTTAGCTGGAGTGTCCTATCCATGAATCGTGTTGACCTTACCGAGTTATGGTGAGCCAAGCAGAGTTGGGCCAAGATACAGAACTAGGGCGAGTTTGAATGACTGGGCCAAGATTCGGTTGACCGGCTGGGCACCTCAAAGCTAGGCAAGTTGGTGTAAGGTGTTGGGAGGGAATGACCTAGTACCGGATTACGTGTAGCTCGGCAAGAGCTGTCACGTGGCCCAATGGAAAGGCACATGGGAGAATTCACTGTTCGTGCGTGACAATACCGTTTGGCTATTTTGTCGATGCTATTTGGCAGTATTGTTGCACACATATGTGGAGGACGAAGAGAGGATAATGCATCCACGTGTCCAGGAGAGGCAAACCTTGCATCGCCCCCATACAACAGGTCTGCAATTTTCCTTACACTGGGCAATCTTCTCTTTTGTCCCCTTTGTTCTCTTCCTGTGAGTGCTAACTTGACCGTCGAAGGGGTTTTCCGGCAAAACACCCTTCGGGCAGCTCATCGTCGCTATGTTTTTAGGTTCTACGACATAGTTTGGAGAAGCACGAAGCTTGGACGCAAGGAGTACGTAAACGTAGAATATTTGCTCCTGTACAATTGGCGCCGTCTGTGGGAAGCCGACAGGCAAAGCCTTGTCCTCCAAGCTTCTCTGTTTAACTTCGATGGCGAATAACGACGAGATCTCGCTATCCGCCATTGACGACATCACTCTAGAGTCTGTTCGAAGGTGAGATAATCTATCCATCATTCCGAACATGATTGGTTTGAAGACTTCCACCAAAAAGCTACACAGAGGCAAGATAAATGAACGAGGATTACTAAACATTCACAGAGTCCTAAAGGGCACTGGCAACGAAGGGAATCGCACACTCAACATCTGGAGCACAAATTGAGAGACTAGGGTGCCATCATTCTGGCAGTTGAGATTGAGGTGCTGAAGCGGTAGATTAAAGCGAAGGGTGTTGCCGGAGTAGGAAACCACAGTTGAGCGCACCCAGCCCCATCGCTCAAGTAGTCAGAACAGGCAAGGGACACCTTCTCTCTCCATTACCAGGAGCTATGGAGTTGGCGACTCCGTCTTGCTGGTAAAGAGATCATGCACGCGAAATAGTAGCTATCGCCCTTTTCATCCATTGACGACGTCGAGATGCTCTTACTTTGCCTGATCGGAGGATCTGAGGGACGTCCTGGAGGAGCATGCACACCACAGAGAAGCCCAAAGAGTGCCGATGTTTTAGAGGCTGAACCCTAGAGTCCACTCCAGTGAAGAGGTGGCCATGTCGCCTCCTAGAATGTTGGTTAGAGCGTCGGTGGACAGAGACGTAGCAAGGCTTAGCTCCACCCCACTTTCTCCTGAGATTGAGAGCACACCGCTCCCCGCTAGTTTCCACGAACCTAAGTTCACATTATATGACGGCAAGACGGACCCATATATGCACATTAGTTATTATGGACAGGTGATTTTGGGGCATAGACGCAATGATGCCTTGATGTGCCTCATATTTTCGCCGAGTTTCAGGGAGTTGGGCTTGAAATGCATCGAAAGGATGTCGGAGGAGAGTATCGTGGGGTGGCAGCAGCTAGTGGAAACATTTGTCACAAGATTTAAGACCAACACCAGAACACCGAAGGAGGTCGACCACCTCCTGGGCATAACGATGGACTCGAGAAATTCATTGAAGGCATACAACACCAAATATTGGGAGACCTACAACGAGATCCTTAATTGCCCCACTAACTTGGCGATCGCCTAGTACAAGCGAGGCCTACCAGTCAGACATAGACTATGGGACTCGCTTATTATGAGCAACCCACAACTATGGAGTCATTGATGCAGCGGATTAACGAGCACATCTGAGTTGAGGATGATGTAGTTGCAGCCACCGAAAAGACGAATCCAGTAGTGGTGGACAAATGAGTAGTAAGGAAAGTTCACTCTGTGGGGTAGGAGAGCAACAGCCTAAACAATCGAGGAAACGATCAAAATCGCGATGCCAACTGCAATGGTCAAAACAAGGGTCGTGATAATAATCGGGCTAACACTCCTCGCAACGAGGAAGAAGATGCCAAGAGAAAGTTGAAGGCACGAACTGACATTAGAACTGCCTTTAAAATCCCGGTCTATCGCATCCTTAGTGAAATTCGAGACGAGACATACGTCCGGTGGCCAACAAAACTGGGAGATGCTCAGAGGGAGTTCAACCTGAGATACCGCTGCACTTACCATGAGGAGAGGGTCACCGCACGGAGAATTGTGTGCCATTAAAGCAGCATTTAGAAGAACTGATCACGGAAGGACACCTAGACCGATACATTGATGGTGGTATGAGGCTAGCTCAACAAGGGAAAATCGAGCCAAATGAGCTAGCTGTCCAAGGTGCCGCACCCGAGGAAGTCATCAACGTCATCTATGGAATGATTGAGACAGTGCGGGTTTGTGAGCTCAGAGGAATGATTAATAAGGTTGAACACATGAGGGAAGTACTAGACCAAGGTGCAAGACATTATGACCTTTTCAAGCAAGGACTTGGAGAGAATTCAAACCCCTCACAACGACGCCCTAGTGGTGACTCTTCGTGTCAGGGATTTTGACATCAAGAGAATCTTGATTGACCAGGGCAATTCGGTCGAGATCATGTACTACGACGCGTTCAAATAGATGAAACTAAAGGAAAAAGACTTAGCTCTAGCAACCTCTCCTTTAGTTGGCTTCAATTCACAGCCAAAGTGGCTGATCGACAAGATCATATTGTCAGTCAAAGTGGGATCAATCACGAAACAAGTGGAATTTTGAGTGTGTAGCTTGCTTTTTGTGCTTCTTGGAGGGGTGTAGTCTCCTCGGATACGATAGCCCTACAGTTCGGACTCCTGTGGTTCTGAATCTAGTTTCACAAGTGCAATGTGAAACAGATAAACACAAATGAGTCCAAATTCGGCAAATCTTTTGGAAACTCAATTTTTAATCAACAATACCAAAAGTGGACTGCATTGCCAGATTTCAGAGTCGCCACCTAAATATTTTTGAAAAATTTAAGAAATCCGTGACCTGTGCCAAAGGCCACTTGTCCATCATAACCAAAGTATCTCGACTCGGGAACTTAGGTATGACAGAGGAAGGACATGAATTGAGCACCCCACTCACCCGATCAAAGATCGAGCTCTACTAATCATAATGTGATTCTTATATACAGTATATGCTCCTGTTCTGATTTTTATGCTATCTTTATTATGTGAGGTCAAACAAGTATATACTATTTCACAAAATTTTGAACACTTTGATTTCATGTTCGTTTGAAAAGTGTTTTGAATACGAGTCACTTGAAAAAGTGAACTCGTATGTACATTAAGCAAACAATCCCAATTTAAGTAAGTAAATAAAAGGGAAAAAGAAATGGGGGTTGAAAGACATACAAATATTACAAGTGTTACAACTTGGCCCTCGCACAAGAGGGTCCGAATGAATGTCCTAATTAAACTAATTATTACAACACCCAATTAATTAACTTTATTAACTAGCTATTACACATTCAAAGGGAATCTAATTAATTACAACATACTAATTAATCTAAGAGCTCTGTAAGCTAATTAATTCAAACAGGGGATCGAAGAACCATGCGTGCAATCGAGAACATCCTCCTGGAAAATCCTTTGTTTTGCTGCCAGAATTGTTTTGTTTTGCAGTCAGAAAATTAATATGTTTTCACCCCAGCTTCTGCTCTGTTTTGTGAGTAAAATGCCACTTCTCGTGCAATAAAAGGTGGTTGGCCGTCCATGGAAAGTGGTCGGCCAGATGCAAGGTTGTTCAGTCAGCCACTGGTTTTTGGTACTGCTATGCTGCAACAGAATAGAAACAGAGAAAAAAAAGAGTGTTTCCAGGGGATGTTTGTCCTTTCTGCCTTTCCCTATCATGAAACTGATCAAAGGAAGAGTATAATCGATTCACAAACCATCAATTGCGCAAGGTTGTTGTATGATGATATATGAATCAATGGGACAAAAAGTCAATAACTGGAAATAAAAGACTAACAACACCCTTTTCTTATCATGGAGTTACCTCAAAGAAAGTGGTGGACATTGTCTCTTGAACCATTAAACGTCACTAGAGAGTACGCAAGGAGTCAAGACACAATGGGTTCAATCAACGTCTGATTGAACACGACTTGATTTTATTATCTTGTTAACCTCTTTTGCTCCAATTTTTATAGGCCTCTTTTATTACCTTTCCATTACTTAATCATTTTTGTCCAAAGTGATAGTTATGTCCACTAATGAAGAGAAGTGTCAAACAAGACGTTATTTTTGGCATGAGAGAGATGTAATGCCTTGGTAATGTACCTCCGAAGAGATTAAACCATTAAGCATGGAAGGTTTCTTTTTCATGCCTTAAACAACAATCGAATTTGAAATGACTCTTAAACAAAGAAAACCAAGAAAGGAGGGAGGTTGCAGAGATGATTATTGCAAGTGTGAGCACATGTATGAAAAGTATGAAATAAAAACTATCAACTCGAATAGGTTGTCATCTAAGGCCTAAACCACCAAGCTTATGAGGACTTACAACAATACAAGCATAATATTCAAAGCATAAGCTATCTAAACAATTAAAATAGCCCCCAAAACACCAATAACAATGCTGAAATGAATTTGCAAAGGCTAAAAAAAGTAAGGAAAATGGAAGAGAATTAAAGCTATCAAGCAAGCCTAAAGAGGGGTGGCTAACCCCTTCACTTTTTAGACCTTAAAACCACATATTTTAGCCTTTGAAATCTCTAAAAAACAGTGGCCAAAAGTTGAGAAACAAGTGGGAAACACAAGGATACAAGCTTATGGAACAAGGTTTAAAGAAGGGTGATTAACTCCTTCACCTTTGGTAGTTTTAAATCACAAGTTTCAACCCACCAAGGCTGTCCAAAAATAGTCTGAAAATAGCCAGAAAAGAGAAGAAAAAATTTGTGTAAAGATGGCCAAAGTTATATCTATTGAAGAGGAGTTACTCTTTGGTCACAAACCACAAGATATCCATTCTCAAGGGCTGAGATTTTATCTCAAGAATCTCAGCAAGGAGCCTCAAATTTTTGGTTTAGGAAGTGTATGTATAGTGTATGTATATTGCAAGATAGAAAGGGAGAGTGTTTTACAAAGTTTTGGCTTTTAACAAAATTTTCTAACCTAAAACCAAGAGGGAAGGTCCCTTATATATATAAAAACTGGTTGCTATCTTGGAAATATCTCTATTGGGCCAGCTGGTGCTATGTATGCACATGAGGGGACAGTTGGCAGTAAATATTTATTTTTCCTGGAAACCTGGTCGGCCAGCCACTTAGGGGACGACTAGCCACTTAGGGGACGGCCGGCTACTAATTTTTGGCCAGCCAGCCACCTTTTGGCCAGTAGGCCTCTAAGTGGTCAGGCTTAGAAAAATTAGGTTTTGGCTCAAAGGAGGTGCAAGGTATTTTGGCTCTGAAACTCAAAATCGAAGCTCCTTGCTCAGGAAATCAAATGTTTGTACAACGTAGTGTTTCATCATCGAGTGTTCAACGTGAGGCGCACAAGTCTTATGGGCGGTCAAAAATGGGGTGTCTACAGTTGCCCCTCTTTGACAAAACTCGAAGTCGTGAAATGATGTGAGTGAATGTCAAAGTCCAAAGACAACCCATTTTGAGAAGGCCGTAAGACTTGGGCAAGTAAACAAAATGCGGATGAAGTTGCTTGAACTCGAAAGTTGCCTATGTATCCCTTTGTAAGGAATCAAACTAGCGTAGTTCAGGGGCAGGATGCAAATGATACACAATGTAATGAAGTAATCGAACCACAAGTAGTGAAAAACACACGAATACCACAAAAAAAATGAAGATGCAAATCAAACTACGTTTAACATAGAAAATGTGCTGGAACCCTCAAACAACAATTCTTGCGGAATAGGCGCATACACATGCAAAACTATGCATTTCCCAGAAAGAGTACAAGCAATTTGGGTGTTATGATATAAGTGAGGAATGATCTGCTGGGAAAAGATAATAATCCTAAATGCTGAATGCTACAAGACAAAGTACAATGCAATGGATGCAATAGATGAAGTGAAAAGGAGCGTAGGTCGAACTATATCTTACATAGAAAAGATATGGACACAAAACAAACCACGTCAAACACAGAAAAGGTGTCGGAACCCTCATCTTACAGGATAGGTGTGTACACATGCAGAGCTATGCTTTAACGTGAAAAGTATGAGCACATGCCAAACTAAGCTTAACATGGAAATGATGCAAGTAATAAAATGGTATGGGTGTAATGGATGCAGTGGATAAAATGGATGCAATGGATAATGGATAAGGTAACATATTCCAACCATGCTGGCATCATGAGAGGAAGAAGAACACTCTAACCGCACTGAAATCGTGAGAAGAGGCCTTGAGAAAACTGCTTAGGGTCGTGTTTCTGTACGCCTTGAGATAAATTCCAAACGCGCTGAAATCGTGTGAGGAAGGAAGAACACTCTAACCACGCTGAAATCGTGAGAAGAGGTCCTAAGAAAACTGCTCAGGGTTGCATTCCTGCATGCCTTGAGATAAATTCCAAACACGCTAAAATCGTGTGAGGAAGGAAGAACACTCTAACCACGCTGAAATTGTGAGAAGAGGTCCAAAGAAAACTGCTCAGGGTCGCGTTCCTGCACACCCTGAGATAAATTCCAAACACACTAAAATCGTATGAGGAAAGAAGAACACTCTAACCATGTTGAAATCGTGAGAAGAGGTCCTAAGAAAACCGTTCAAGGTCGCGTTTCTACACGCTCTGAGATAAATTTCAAACATGTTGAAATCCTGTGAGGAAGGAAGAACACTCTAATCATGCTGAAATTGTGAGAAGAGGTCCTGAGAAAATCACTGAGGGTCGCGTTCGTGCACGCTCTGAGATAAATTCGAAACATACTGAAATCCTGTGAAGAAGGAAGAACACTCTAATCATGCTGAAATCATGAGAAGAGGTCCTGAGAAAATCGCTCAGGGTCGCGTTCTTGCACGCCCTGAGATAAATTCCAAACACACTGAAATCGTGTGAGGAAGGAAGAACACTCTAATCATGCTAAAATCGTGAGAAGAGGTCCTGAGGAAATGTAATGATGTGATAGATGAAAAGAGTATGATGAGATTGTGCAATAGATGCACATAGTTTGAGATTGTGCAATAGATACACAAAGTATAATGAGATTGTGTGATAGATGTAAAGAGTATGAGATTGTGCAATAGATGCACAATGTGGTATGATTGACAAGCAATGTAGTGGATGACGTGTAGAAAATACAGTAAACAAAGAAAGTGGCACTTTAGAAAGCACCTCATAGAGCAAGTGGCAATAAACCGCTCTACTCTGATGGGGATCTCCCCTGTTATGTTCTTGGAACTCTTACCTTCAACTCATAGTTCAAAGGTCCTCGAATGCTGACAATGGATAAAATTTGCATGCAGAAACCATGGATGCCACTTTTCTTCCATACTTACAACTTTTCCTATTTTCCAACGGGGTGACAGATTAGGTTGATTCAGTATCCATAATTGAAGCGCATACCAGCTACCTCAACCTATGGGTCTACCATACAGATTTCAAGCCGAGAATACACCCCTAGGTATTTAAACTAGACTTTAGTCTCGAAAATTCCAAATCTTTGCATTCTAGGCCTTGGCCATTCGAACTCTAGTTTCCACTGTCGTAGTTGGTCTCCTAGGAACTCATTGCAAACGCAACCAAGACACCTTTGGTGGGGAAATGGTGTTCAGGGAGAGCGCTTTTGATCGCCATTCTAACTTGAAGCAGATTTGAGCTCGAGGTCGAGGTACACTCATACTTTGGAGAAATGGCGAGATCTGATAAGATGTATTTGGAATGCAATATCGAAATTTTTTGAGTTTGAAACTAACTCAGATGCTCCGATTTTCCCTCTTTTTCTTTTGCTTTGCAGTCCAGAACCTATGTAGCTTCAAATAGGTCCTTGTTTTGTTACTCTTTCTTTTGATCAGGGTTAGACCCTGTAGTTTTTGAAAGAAAGAATTCTATTTTACAGATCATGTTGAGAATAGCATGGCACTCTGAGCACAAAATGATTTATTTTTGAAATTGAAACTAAGAATGAGTTCTTAACCGGGTATTGAGCCTACGACTGATGACAGTATACCACACGACTCAACAATCGGATGTTAAGCCTACGACTGACCACAATACACCACGTGACTCAACAAAGGAAATACAAATTAAAAACAACCTAAACACAACTATTTACACTCACCGAAATCAAAATGACTCAAAACAAGAATTAAAACAAACAAAACCACAAACATAACACTTGGATACTTTCCACTGGCAGGAGACCTCTCAGTTCATGGGGAGCCTGCTTCTCCAGGTATTGTTTCCCACCCTTTCTTATTTATGGCTCTCACATCACTTTGGCCCTCAATCTCTATTTCTCTGAAAAGCCTTTTCCTTACTTTTTCTCTTAACGCACATCTCTCTATTATTTAATCTCTTTATTTTTTTTTTATCCCTTCCCAGGTGTGGTTGATGGATAAGCTAGAAGTTGTGGACCTTATGAGAGGGGTCGAATATCCAGCTCCATTTCTAGTTCATGCTTCGCACTGGGCTCGATACCTCACTGCTTGGAGGAGAAGAGAGTTTTTGGCCTCTATAACTAGCTTTAGTTGTGCCCTTCCTGGCGAATGCATTGGCAATGGAGAAAAAATAGAAAACCTGACTCGACCATGCCCCTAGTTCATCCCTTTGACCATATATTTTGTTTTTGACTTTTTGAAACAATTTTGACCAACATGAGAGTTTAAATTAACATGCTTGTTCGACTTTCTATTTTGAAATCATGTAAGTCAAGTTGTGAGTACTGAAAATTTTCTTTTTTTTTTGGGTCCAAGAAATGGTCCCGTTTTGGAAAAATAAAATAATTTTTGAGAAAATCAGTCAACTTCATTAAAAGTCCTCAAAATTGTTTTTGCAAATGGCCAGTAGCCGACCAACTCTTGAGATGCATAACCTCAGATCCGAAGTTGCTTTGTTCTGTAGCTGAATCTTTTAACGGAATAGGAAAACCGAATTTTAACGAAGATGAGCAAATTGGACAGGGATGGGACAACCGAGTTGAATAAGGATTAGCCAATCAACATGGATGAGACAAGCAGACTGAAAATGGTTGGGGCCGAACTTCAGGATGAAGTTGCCTACACAGCCCAAAGCTGTGAATCAAGCCTTACATAGTTCTCGGGTTAAGGTACACTCGGGTATTAACACTTTCCTTTTGCGCTCTAACTTTTGCCAAGTCCGCCCTTTTAGGTTTTCAACTTTGCGAGATCTTTATTTTTTTTTCTATTCACTTCTCTCTCTCTCTCTCTCTCTCTCTCTCTTTTGTTTATTGTTTTTTCATTTTTCTTCTTTCCTTTTCTCTTTTTTTCTTTTCTTTTTTTTCTTGCTCTAACTTTTGCTTGGGTCACCCTTCCGGGTTCTCGGCCCAATGAGCCTCTTAAGGATAGAAAAGTTTAACTTGTCCATGTTGATCGGTTGTGAGATCTCTAAGCCATCTAAATCTACAAGAATGGCTGTTGTTCTAGACCAAATAGTCTCTGATGATATAAGGGCCCATCCAATTAGGTCTGAATTTGCCCCTAGTGTCATGGATAGGAACTTGATTGTCCTTCAGCCATAAATTCTTCTCTCAAGTTCTAGGATTTGGCTTTCTTGTTGACTTTCATTAGCTTGAGAAATGACCTACTTTGAGTCTTCGAGCACATCTGACCTTTTTTGCCCTTAGTTCAAGGGTTGCTTCTTATTTGGACATACAAGCCTCACATTTTGGTTGATTATTTGAACATTCTGAATCAAGGTTCAAGGTTTGAAAGCGAAGGGGTCGAGTCTCAAGAGTGATCCTATGTTGTACGAGCTCAAGATCAATTCCAGGTATATCTTTGTAGGACCACACAAAAAACATTTTTGATATCTTTTAATAAAGCTACTCGTCGCTCGTGCTCCTCTAAAGACAATGTAGAACCAATCTAGACCAAGCCAAGATCCTTCTCAGTACCCACATTAACAGACATGATCTCATTCATTGAGGGCTTAGCATGCCTCTCTTCCTATCAGTCGATCAAATTTTTGTAAATCATGAGGAATTCCTTCCTCTTTGTTTTCACCATAGGTTTGGAATTTTTTTTTAAAAAACTTTGGTCAATGCAATGATTTTAAGGTAGAAAGAAGTAGGTGAAACTTACTACAATTCCATTCAGAACTTCTAGCTTAACTGGCTCCATGATAGAAACAGACTCAAAAGAAAGAGTACAAAAGACAAACAAAAACAAGACAATGATGTCCAAGTTAACACCGCCGAAATCACCAAACTCCGACACAACAAGGCTGACTCAATACAACAAGACTAACTCAACACCTAAGTCAGAATGTAAAATAAACAACATTTTCAAAGTGCTAAAACAATGTGTGCCATCCACTACATCTGGAGTCAAATGAGTGCCATCAGCAGGTGGTTCATCCCTGATCACATAGTCACATTATCCCCCAAGTTCATTGATCCAGTGCCGGTAGACTTTGTAGGACCTAGTAAGGTGATGACCTTGTTGTCAATTAGGTCCTGTACTTCACGACGAAGACAAAAACAACGGTTAGTGTCATGGTTGGGTTGCTGATGGAAGGCCCAATACTTGTTAGTATCATGCTTGGCCGGAAGGCGATCAGGGAGAGGCCAAGCGTCAAAGGGTTTGAGATGGCCTTGTCCTATGAGGACTTGGAGAGTTTTTGATAGGGCCATGTAAATGGGATTGAAGGTGCGGCTACCAGTCCTGCAAGTACTGATAGAGGGGTTGCCAGGTGTTGACTGGGTTTGGAGATCTCCAACGGGTGTAGGATTGGAGCTGAAAGGGGTGTTTTTGGCAAGGCATCCCATTTCATGGCTTACCCCCTGGTTCAAAATGCCTCCAACCTGAGCGACAATCGTGTTATCCACAATCTTTGTAACAACAACAAGCACTTGTTGTTTGTTCAACCCTTTGACCTTCAAAGTCTCAATAGCCCACCGAAGACGTGCATAAGGATCAATATTTGCCCCGGTCTTGTTCTTGTCACTTACTTCAGCTTTACCAAGGGATTGGATGACTAGGCAAGGCCCATTCATTGTTAACATGTCATCACTCAGGCTTGAGATAGCTTCAGGTTGGCCCTTTCCAATTGTGGTTTGCCCCAAGATTAGGGAGATTTTTGATGTGAAATTCCTGGCATGTGATGTGGTCAATGATGCAGCCAAAATCCCAAAATCTAAGTCTGCCTCAGTTCTCTGAAGATCTTTAATCATGCTCAATAGCTCAAAAGTAGTAGGTTCGACCATTAGTACCTGCAATGCATTTGATGGGGTTTGAGATGATTGGGGTTTAAGTTCATCCATCATACACATGTCCGTGATTTCTGGAATGAACACCTCAGGCTTGGGTAAACGGGCCGGGGTGATGTATATGCTGGGGTTGTAGGTGGATGGTAGTGTATAGAGTAGTTAAGGTGGAGAGGTAATGGGTTAGGGGTGGCCTGAGGTCTTTTTGGTGGAGCTATGATCCCTTCGTCAATAAGATCCTGAATCTTATGACGGCGGTGGATGCAACGGTTTGTATCATGAACAGGTTGTTGATAATAAGCACACTGTTTAGCAGGGTCATGTCTTGGTGGAAAAGAACTTGGGAGGGGTCGAGGTTCTATGAGCTCTAGGTGCCCTTTCTCTAGCAGTATTTTCAAGGCTTGAGAGAGAGCCATGTAAAGAAGATGAAAATTTCGATCTTGGGAAGGGTTTTTGATGGGAGTGGTGACAGTGTTTACTTCTGAGCATTTCGCAGTTGTACTAGCACTAGTAGCATTGGAACTGCGATCAACATTCTTCCTCATAGGCTCATTACCTTCCACAATGATCCCTTGTCTGATGGCATCCTCGACTTAAACCACTATTTCATGGAGGTCCTTAAAGTTGAATAGTGGGAGGAGTATCATTTTCTGTAATAGCCTTTTGTGTAGGTTTCTGACAATTATACGAACTTGCTCTTTCTCTCGAGACTTGTTTGCCATCATAGCTACCTTTTCCTTCCATCGATTACCAAACTCTGAGAAGCCCTTCTTCGGTTCTTAACGCGTTGCCTCAAGATCACGAGTTGTGACCTCCATCTATGTGTTGTAGAAATATTAGGAAATGAAAGATTTGGCTAACTCCTCTCAGTTCTATTTCATAGAGTCCTCTAATTTAGCATACCAGATGACAGCTATACCAAACATGGTTCGGCCAAATAGCAATAGCTTCTGAAGTCTAGTCAAACCCATTGGTTGCAGAATATTAGAGAAAAGGTGTAGATGCACCATTGGATCTCCAGAGCCATCGAAGCGGTCAAACTCGAACTCAAAAGGTGCCTCAGTCTGCTGAGCTGGAGCTCTAGACACCTGAACTAGGATTGAATCTGCTTGGATGGGAGGAATAGGAACACCTTCAGTCGGTGGATCCTGAGCTATAACATTGGCAGTGGTACCGATATAGGAGTAGCCACGTTAGGTGTATGCGAAGCAGAAGCTGCAACCGGCTACTGTTGTTGTTGTTGCAACCTATTCGTGACCTCAGTTTGATAGGCCATGTCATGTTGGAGCGAATCCACTGATTGCTGCAGACGCACTTCAACAAAAAAGGCCTTGGATGACGGACTGATTTTGTCTCCAAACATCAAATTTTTGTCACTAAAGTGATCTGTGATGAAAAAATTGTGTCACCAACGTTCATCGTCTATTTGTCGTGGCATAAAGTACCTGGTGACGAAAAATCGTTTCATCGCCTATTCTTCATTCTTGGCGACGAAAATTTTCATCTCTAAATGTTGAATTTTTCATCCTCTATAACATCCATTTTGTCACTATAATTAAATAATATTTTATTTTTAATTGTTTTGATGACGAAATATTTTGTCACAAAATATTAAGATAAAGGTTTTAGTGACGAAATTTATCCTCACCAATGATATAGATTAAGATGATAAAACAATATGTCGCTAAAATGAGCACAAAAGAAAATTCTTCAATGATAAAAAACAATTTTGTCGCCAAATATTTCAAGTTAGTGACAAAATATTTAGCAAATGTGACAAATTATTTGTTGGAACTATATCATTAGTGACAAAATTATTCGTCAAGAAAAGTTGTTTGAAAACTAATAGCAACAGTTTTTTATTTCGTCGCTAATAATAATTAACATTTTTAAAAATGGGGGTAATATTTTTAATTTTTAATTTTTTTTCACTAAAAATTGCCTGCACATTTTAATAACATGTTTAATAAAATATCTATTACATATCAATAGAAAAACTTGTTCATTTCTTAAAGACCACAGTCGAAATATGTCTCATAATATCCACACAAATAGAATATCAACTACGGATTACAAAACACGTCTCCTAATATCTATAGAAAACACGTCTCCTAATATCCACAAAAATATAATGTCAAGTGCAGATTGCAAAACATGTCTCCTAATATCTACAAAAATATAAACTTTACAACGTAACTAAAATACATGTAAGGTAATATTAACAAAAACACAAAATGAGCAAGATCCTACTCTCTAGATTACCAAACACATCCATCTTCAATCTCCAATTTGCAACAAAACAAAACCAAAAAAAAAAAAAAACGGATGACACTTACTATCTTATCAACAAAAAAATACAATTTAACATTTTTTGAAAAGTGCATTTTTGGACTTAGTTTTGAAACCGGGAGTCTTGTGCTAGTTCAATAAGTATCCACAACTTACATTGGTCTCTCTTGAGGTGTTCAAGGCATTTCCCGGGCCATCTCGTGGCTGTTTCACGATTTTAGCTCCCATTGGCCTATTTTCAAGCCTAAGTGTTGGAAAAAGTTCATTGTTCGACTTAGTTTTCAAACCGGGAGTCCCGTTCTGGTTCCATAAGTTTCCACAACTTATATTGGTGCCTCCTTAGGTGTTTGCGGTGTTCTCCAAGCCTTTTTGTGGCTGTTTCATGATTTTGGCCTCTGATGGCCTATTCTCAAACCTAAGTGTTAGAAAACTGCATTTTTGTACTTAGTTTTCAAACTGGGAGTCCCATGCTAGTTCTGTAAGTTTCTACAACTTAAATCGGTTCCTCTCGAGGTGTTCGGGGTGTTCCCTAGGCCTTCTCGTGGCTGTTTCATGATTTTGGAGCCTGATGGCATATTTCCAAGCCTAAGTGTTGGAAAAGTGCATTTTTCTACTTAGTTTGCAAACCGGGAGTCCCGTGCTAGTTTCGTAAGTTTTCAAAAATTTCATTTGTCCCTCCCGAGGTGTTTGAGGTGTTCCCCGGGCCTTCTCATGGCTATTTTACGATTTTGACCCCCCGATGGTCTATTTTCAAGCCTAAGTGTTGGAAAAGTGCATTTTTTTACTTAATTTTTAAACCGGGAATCCAGTGCTAGTTCCGTAAAATTTCACAACTTACATTGGTCCCTCTCGAGGTGTTAAGGTTGTTACCGTGGCCTTCTTATGGCTGTTTCACGATTTTGGTCTCTGATGGCCTATTCTCAAGCCTAAGTGTTGGAAAAGTGCAATTTTGTACTTACTTTTCAAATACGGAGTCCCGTGCTATTTCCATAAGTTTCCACAACTTACATCGGTCCCTCCCGAGGTGTTTAGGGTGTTCCCTGGGTCTTCTCATGGCTGTTTCATGATTTTGGGGCCCGATGGCATATTTTCAAGTCTAAGTATTGAAAAAGTGCATTTTTTTACATAGTTTGCAAATTAGGATTCCCATGCTAGTTCTGTAAGTTTCCACCACTTACATTGGTCCCTCCCGAGATGTTTGAGGTGTTCCTTGGGCCTTCTCATTTGTTTTTTGATTTTGGCCCCCCTGATGGCCTATTTTCAAGCCAAAGTGTTAGAAAAGTACATTTTTCTACTTAGTTTTCAAACCGGGAATCCAGTGCTAGTTTTGTAAGTTTTCTCAAGTTACAATGGTCCCTTCCAAGGTATTCGGGGTGTTCCCGAGGCCTTCTTGTGGGTGTTTCACAATTTTGGCCCTCGATTGCTTATTTTCAAGCCTAAATGTTCGAAAAATGCATTTTTTCTACTTAGTTTTCAAACTAGGAGTCCCGTACTAGTTCCTTAAGTTTTAAAAAGTTAGATTGGTCCCTCCTGATGTATTTGAGGTGTTCCACAGGCTTTCTCGTGGCTGTTTTACGATTTTGGCCTCCCTGATGGCCTATTTTCAAACCTAAGTGTTGGAATAGTGCATTTTTTTAAATTAGTTTTCAAACCGAGAATCTAGTGCTAGTTCCATAAGTTTTCACAAGTTACATTGGTCTCTCTTAAGGTATTCGAGGTGTTCCCGTGGCCTTCTTGTGGTTGATTCACGATTTTGGCCTCTGATGGCCTATTCTCAAGCCTAAGTTGTTGGAAAATTACATTTTTCTACTCAGTTTTCAAATAGTGAGTCCCGTGCTATTTCTGTAAGTTTTCATAACTTACATCAGTCCCTCCTGAGGTGTTCAGGGTGTTCCACGGGTCTTCTCGTGACTGTTTCACGGTTTTGAAGCCCGATGGCATATTTTCAAGCCTAAGTGTTAGAAACGTGCATTTTTCTACTTAGTTTGTAAACCGGGAGTCCTATTCTAGTTCCGTAAGTTTCCACAACTTACATTGGTCCCTTCCAAGGTGTTTGAGGTGTTCCCTGGGCCTTCTTGTAGCTGTTTTACAATTTTGGCCCCCCGGTGGTCTATTTTCTAGCCTAAGTGCTATAAAAGTGTATTTTTCTACTTAGTTTGCAAACCGGGAGTTTCGTGCTAGTTCTGTAAGTTTCTACAACTTACATTGGTCCCTCCCAAGCTATTTGAGGTGTTCCCTGGGCCTTCTCGTGGCAGTTTTATGATTTTGGCCCCCTAGTGTCCTATTTTCAAGCCTAAGTGTTGGAAAAGTGCATTTTTCTACTTAGTTTTCAAACCGGGAATCTAGTGCTTGTTCTGTAAGTTTCCACAAGTTACATTGGTCCCTCCCGATATATTCAGGGTGTTCCCGTGGCCTTCTGGTCGGTGTTTCATGATTGTGACTCCCGATGGCCTATTTTCAAGCCTAAGTGTTGGAAAGTTGCATTTTTCTACTTAGTTTTCAAACAGGGAGTCTCGTGCTAGTTCTGTAAGTTTCCAAAAGTTAGATTGGTCCCTCTTGAGGTGTTCGGGGTGTTCCCGTGGCCTTCTCGTGGGTGTTTCACGATTTTGAAGCCCGATGACCTATTTTTAAGCCTACGTGTTAGAAAAATGCATTTTTCTGCTTAGTTTTCAAACCACAATACTTCATGGGAAAGCTTCTTACCCCTACCATGAGTGATCTTATTTTTCATCTCTCTTTTATTACCTGAAAAGTGAAAATACAAATTAATTTAGAGGCAAAATTTGCCTCTTCTTTAGAAATCATGAATGCATTTAAACCAATAAAAAAATGAAACATAACAAAGTGAGTCGCCAGGCCAGATTTCACAGCAGAGGCAACACGGTCACGTTTTACGCCCAGAGATTCTGCTGCCTCGGCTCATACTGTGGTTAGTAAAGCTGCAGCCGAGGCTACTACAACGCTAGCGTCTTGATCCCACATTGCTAACATACTAGCTCCGTTGCTAGTAATGTGTTCGATATGATGCTGTTGCGCTTCTGTGCTGCTGCCACTGGTGGGAAAGCCCCGCTATTGCTCTAGCCAACTGTGTGAGAGAAAGGGTTGCATGTAGTTTTGTTGTGTGGAGTCGAAACTCCTCTTTTTTCTTCTCGTTACGCGATCTAAACACTTGCGTTAGTGGTTTAAGTTTTAGCCACCCCTTCATGTGATTGAACTCTATCTACAGAGTGAGTGAATTATAAATTTAGTAAGAAATTACTACATTTCTCAATATGAAAAAAGGTTGTATCAGATGAATGTTCATTACACAACTAGCATCCAGTTATGCAAGCTATAAAGCTTGGATACTTGTAAAATAGATAAGATATTTAATATTTTCAAAATTTTCTTATTTCTTACCAAAGAAGAAATTGAGATTAAGTAATTAATGTATCCATACAAAATTGACTCTTAAATTAATTTAAAATTCATAAATCCAAAGTCAAAATCAAGCAAATTGAAATTATAAGAACTAAAATGATACAAAGGTACAAATATATGAACTAGTAGTATAATTTTCCCAATAATATAATTCTAAAAATCATAAGAAACAATAAAACAAATTCAATATATCTGGCTATACCAATATCTTATTTTCTTTTAAAAAAATTTCTATGTTATGGTATTGGTATATGTATACGTGCTTCATAGAATGTAAGCCTAAAAAATGAGAGAGTGAGAGTACCCATATGTTGTCCATCTTGTTGGTTATATATATGCTTTTCCTGACTTCCTTCTCCAATGTTTCCTCTTCTACATTCCCTTCATCATGCTCCTTTATCCGATCACAGGCATTCAAGGGCAAGAACAAGCTCTAAAAAACCAAAGAAACAAAAAAAACCTAATTAGGGCAGGCAGAAGTGGTGCATTTTAATGACTTGAACCACCCGTGCAAAAGACTCTCAATTTTTTTTTATTATTATTTTTTTTATATTTGACTTGTTTCAATTTTTTTGGATGTAATCATGTGGACCATCAATGTGACGACCCCAATATGCGTATAGGGAATTACCTTTATTTACCTATGGGTTAATGTGCTTTGATTTAATTATATCTGTTCGAATTGAAGAATTATCTATTGAGTAATGACTTTAAAACTAGAATTGGCGACCTTTATGGGTTCAGAAATCGGAATTGAGTACATAGATATGTTAATGGGAATTTTTAGAGCTATTTGGGAAAATTAATTGGAAATTTATTTCGTTAGATTCGTTGAGGTATGTTTGGGTGGTTAACTTTGCATTGTAAATTGAAGGCCTTAGAGACTTCAGAAACTAGAACAGAGTACATATTTATGATCAGCATAATTTTTAGAGTCATCTGGGAAGTTTAATTGAAATTTGATTTCGTACGATTCGTAAGGGTGCGTTTGGCTATTCCTATTTGTGATAAGTATATATATAGATATATATGATATGAGTGAACTCAACATTTGAGCCAAAAATATCTAAGGGAGAGGGAGAGAGAACCGTGAAAGAGAGAGAGAGAGAGAGAGACGGAGAGACAAAGATTCTCTAGGAGAAGCTCACCATTCATGGGGGTTTGAAGATAATTGAAAAGAATTGAAGAGGGAGGAAGAAGATCAACCATGAAGCTTGGGAAGATTGAAGAGATTAAGGGGAAAAGTAAGGATTTGAGCTAAGGTATGTGGCTTTAACTATTATCTTTGTAGATAATTCATCTACTACATGAAATCAAGGATTGACTTGGAAGATTAATATGTAAATGAACAAGTGTGTTGGGTTATGAATGAAATGGGTCGAACTCAAGGAATTGAACCTTGATTTCCTTAAATTTGCTTGAATTGGGTTCAATCTTAAGAATGATTCATGGAATAACAAGGTTTGGTGTGAGAGCCAACCATGTGTAAGATATATTTACATGATATTGGGCATATATTGTGGAAGTTTGAATATATAGGAAAAAATGAGATTTGAATTTCCAACTTTAAGCAAGAATGATGTAATTGAGGTGAATTTCTATTTGAATGATGTTAGTTTATTACGTTGTGGGGTAATTTTACGTGTTTTTGGGTGATTAAAGTTGGAACCTAACTTAGAAAATGGAAAAACAAGTGTCAAAGCCAACCAAGATTTTCGAACAGCAAATTTTGCCTAGAGCCGCACTTGCGGCGGGACTTCCTGGACGTGTGGCAGTCCATTTCCAACACCAAATCTGATTCTGCTACAAAAGCACGTTGTTCTGCACGTGCAGCCCTGTTTCCCACAGGTGCGGGACAACTTTGTTTCAGCCAACTTCAATTAGGCATATCTCTTGCATCCGGACTCCGTTTTAAGTGATTCTTGAGCCTAAATTCAAGGCCAGGAAGTCTAGTTTCCAATGGTGGTGGTCTCACTCATAAATTCTAAGTACACAAATAGATATGTGCAAATTAGTGATGCTAATTGATTAAAGAACAAGAAAGAGATTCGTTATATTCTCATGTTATGCTATGTGCATTTTGTTTGTAGGTCAACGAGGACATCGTCCCATTGTTACTAGAAGCCCAGCACTGTGAGTAATAGTCTAGTAAAGATATGCTTTTCATTATCTATTTTGTTAATGTGTGACATGATTCTCTAAATGTCATATTTTGTTAAAATACACAAGTTTCCAAGAAAAGTAAAATGAGTCATGAATAAGAACTGTGAATTGTTTATAATATAATATGGTGGGCCCAAGGCCGTTCTGTTTATTTGTTTCGCTTATGCTATGGCAAGGTACGAATTGTTCGGTCTTTAAGACCTAATCGTTTTGGGATGGAACAAAGTGCTGTACGGAACTAAGTGCTACAGTGTGAGTCACCTATAAAGTCCGTACGAGACACCTCTTGTGTCCATACATGCATGAATTGGGCCGAAGGGGAGATGGAGACATGTCGATGTTCCATCTACTCCATGATCAGATACAATGATATGATATGATACGTTTGGACCGAAGGTCATTTTGATATATGATTGGGCCCGAGGCTGTTTTGTTATACATAGACCCGAAGTCATTCAGAACATATGATATGAATACAAAGGTTTTGACATCGCTATATGACTCATGTTATGATGTGTTATTTTATCTGCATGAATGGATGTCCTATTTTAAAATGTGCTTCTAATCTTTTGTATAAGTGGGCGTACCACGTACTACGTAAAATGTTTTGTAATAGTTCCGTTATATATTCCACTTGAAAGGGTATGGTTTATGATACGATAAATGGTTGTTTTGAAAAGATTTATGATACGTTTCTAAATTGTGAAGTATGTTATCCTAATGTTAAGGACATCATTAATTAACCTCTTTACTTTAGTATTACTCATTGGGCGTTAGCTCACCCTCCATCTACTCCATGATCAGATACAATGATATGATATGATACGTTTGGACCGAAGGTCATTTTGATATATGATTGGGCCCGAGGCTGTTTTGTTATACATAGACCCGAAGTCATTCAGAACATATGATATGAATACAAAGGTTTTGACATCGCTATATGACTCATGTTATGATGTGTTATTTTATCTGCATGAATGGATGTCCTATTTTAAAATGTGCTTCTAATCTTTTGTATAAGTGGGCGTACCACGTACTACGTAAAATGTTTTGTAATAGTTCCGTTATATATTCCACTTGAAAGGGTATGGTTTATGATACGATAAATGGTTGTTTTGAAAAGATTTACGATACGTTTCTAAATTGTGAAGTATGTTATCCTAATGTTAAGGACATCATTAATTAACCTCTTTACTTTAGTATTACTCATTGGGCGTTAGCTCACCCCTTTTCTTTTTATATATGTAGGTGAGTCATCGGGGATCAACACTATAGTTGTGTCGAGGACCTCCTCTCTGCCAAGCCAACCGGGTTACGCCTCCGCGTTGAGGCCTTAATTTTGTATTGGGAACTATGTAATTTATTGAGTCTTATGTAAGTGTGTGTGAGATCTGTATAATTCTGTGACTATTATAAATATGGAAGCGTATTTAATTGCTTAAGCTAATGTAAATCTTCATGTATACACAAGCTTAATGGGCATTTTGTCTGTGTTGATATTTGGTTCTGCTTAAGGCCCCGTATTTGAATACATATTATTATGAAATTTTTTTTTTGAGGCCTAATCACAGGCTGGTCACAGACCAAACTTTTAGGGGCTCATTTGGGTCGTGACAGTTGGTATCGGAGCACGAGTTATGATCTCACACACATGCCCATTGAGCATGAGAGTGTCTAGAATACATTTAAGTTGCATGTATTTAGTAACGAAATAATATGTTGTGCATTCTTAACGATGTTTGTGAGAATGTACAATCAGTTAAGTATTGAGCTTGAGAATTAGATCTCTTATGGACTTTGAGGTAATAAGAAGAGATCCATATGTATGGTTTCACAGATTGAATTTTGTAACTAAGGAGGATTCGATAATTGTTATGAAATGAGAATGGGTTACATAATGTGTATGATATTGAGGCTAAAGTTTTGAAAGATGTGGAATATTGGTGTTCTTAGGATATTCAAATTGGTAAGTATAGGCATGTTTGTGGAAACGTGATGTGAAAAGAGATTAAAAGTAGTTTCTATATGGACTACATGTGAAATTAGACTATGAAGAATTTTGGGAAACTGAAGTTGTTGCTAATCAATATGGTGTATGGAATTATGAAAATTGAGAAATGTCTTGATTAATAATGAGTATGGGACTTGAGAGTTAGGGAATGGTTTGATATGAGAAGTATAGATGAAGAAATTGCCCCACCCATATCTTTGTATGTTTGTGTGTGTTAGGATTAAGGATGTATTACTATGTGTTATGGTGTAGTTAGTAGATGATACCTGTCGTGTTAACGGTCTGCATCTTATGACCCTAAAAGTAGATAACGGAAAGTAGGGATGAAATGGAAGTTAAGTCTTTGTTGAGTCAACTGGATAAGGTAAAAGGCATATTTCCATGCGGACGTGTCATGAGAAACAATAAGATCAAAACAAGAAATTAAGTTTGAACTCAGTAAAGGAATCAAAGAATGTGATATGAAGCGTTATGTATGTTTACATGACTATTGGAAAGTGTAGAATCCTTTTAAGCGGATAAATAGAACTTGAGCTAATGTTATGATAAGTAGGCACACTTCGATGGGTGTTTTATGTGTTTACGCTATTTGGGAGCAAAATGTTAGTTAGAGTCCATTTACTTATTTGAATCATTTAGCTACAGAACGAGTTGATCAGTGGGCTAAGAGTATGTGTTAGGAATCTCCTTATTACTTGAAGGATCTATTTTATTAGGATGGGATATGAAATTGACTTAGTATCTTAATGCAAAATATGGGGAAGATAAGGAAACATTATTAGCATGCCTACGTAAGTTATTTGTGACCTTCGACTTTTGGGACCCACCTAATTAATTACCAATGAGATATATAAGTTGTGTGGAAACTACCATTTGGACTAATGTGGTTAAGAAATTTGTGGACCAAGGTTTGCATTTGATATTCTTAGTCTCCTTTGAAGTTATGGAAAACAAAAGAGTGTAAGCATGGTTGGCATTTGAGGTTGAACTGTGATTATTGAGAATTATGCGAATAGGAATTATGTGAATAGTAATACAAAAATATATGAGTTTATGGACAATGTGTTTTGTGTTTTACTACTATGATGTTGACTCTGTGAATCATTATAGCATTACAAGATAATTTTTGGTGACTGAATCAATTTGGATTAATAATCTGTACATATATGGTAATGAGTTAAACTCCGGTAATGAGAAAATCGACTGGTGAGAACCGTTAAGTAAAAATAAAGTAAGTGTGAATTGAGAAGGACTAAGAGAGGAAATTTTGTGGTAAAGGGAATCGATAAGTATATTTATATTGAGCGGAGACAAGAGGACTGGAACTTAAATTTGGTTAGCAACCTCATTTGCCCCATTCGTTATGAAAGTAAATAGACTAGAAATATTTCGAATTACCAAGACCATTGTTGTGAAGACTTAACTTATTAGTGAGTAAGAGCCATAAAGTCGTTAATTTAGAACTCATTTATTTATTTCAGGTTTAATTGTTGTCGGATGCATGTGTCATTGGAAACACGAATGAGCGGTGAATATTTCCTTATTCTTTAAAGAATTATAATATTTGAGATTGTTGTAATTGATAGCTTACACTACAGGAAATGCCACTTTTGGCGACCAAAATATTGGTCGCCAAAAGCCCCATTTTTGGTCGCCGAAACAATTAGCGACTAAAATATTTTGTCGCCAAACTAGTCGCCTATACCCTGTCGGCGATAGTATTGGCGACTAAACTATTTTTGGTCGCTGAAAGTGAACGTTTTGGCTACTAAACTCTGGTTAGTCGGCAAAGGTTATCTTTTGGCGACTAAAATATTAGTCGCCAAAAGTGAACATTCGGCTACCAAACTGTGAGTAGTCGGGAAAGGGTATATTTTGGCGACAAAATATTTAGTCGCCAAAAGTGTTCAAATAAAATAAATTAAATTTTCAGCGACTAAAACTTTTTGTCGGCAAAAACTTTAATTATTTAGAATGACTAAAGTTTTAGTCACCAATTTTTTTTTTTTTTTTTTTTTTTTTTAAAAAAAAAATTGTAAACAACCTAAAAAAAAAAAAAAAAAATTGTAAACAACCTGTATTCATTTATATTACATGTACCCTGTATAAACAATATAATCCATCAACACTAAAATATATTATCAACCATTAAAGCATTCAACATAATACATGAATAACCATGATTTAAATCACATACATAATACATGAATAACCAACGTCAATAATTTAAATTACAACCTGTAAACATAATACTTTCTATTACATTTGTAATTAATACAGCAATGATACACAAACACCAGAGAAAATCAGACCAGCCACCTACAACGAGGAAGATTAGTGATTTGAAGCAGCTTAATTACGTCCTATAACACCCAAAGCAAGAGAGATTTAGTCTTCTGTCCAGCTCTGCTCAACAATTTCACGCACCCTCCGGTTGTATTCACGCTTGTTCTCACAAAACAACAATGCTGCTTCTGAATTTGCAGGTGAGTTTGCATTTGGATCACAGAGCATTCACGGTGTGGGTGTGCTCATGGTGAACTAAGCATATGACATATCAATGTATTTGGGTTAAGCAGTTAAAGAATAGAATCGACTATCGCAGTTAGATGTTCTACATTGCAGAAAATGAAGCAGAGAAGGAGTATACCTCAGCGGTGCCGTAAGATATATGTGACTCTGGCTCGAGCAACAAGAGCTCCAATGGCGTGCCTCGCACATAACTCCTGAAGTGGCGGATGCCATCGGGAGGCAACACGTGTACCGCCGGCTTGTAGGTCGCCGGATCGAATGGTCAGACGCAAAGAGGCAAGAGCACAACCTCAAGATCCACGTCCATCTCTGGGGGAGTCCCACCCCGTGGAATATCATCTACCATCTCAAGAAGAGTGCGAAAATGGCCGAGGATGCGAAAAATGGCCAAGAAGGCCAAATCGATCTGAATCTTCGATAGAGCTTAGAGAGGGTTGAGAGAGAGAGACAGAGATCTGTCCGTATGTATTAAGGGTTGAGAGAGAGAGAGAGAGAGAGGGGGGAGAGATCTGTCCGTATGTATTCAGATTCAAATATGTTTCAAAAAAAAAAAAAGGAAAAAAAAAAAGAGGCGCGTGTGGCTACCGCATTCGGAGGCGTTTCTAAACGCCTCCCATTATAAAACGGTGTCGTTTTGTGAAATAGAATAGGCGGCGCTTTATAAAACGCCGTTAAATACTCATAACAGTGACGTTTAAATAAACGTCGCTATAAAAACGCCACCACATCCTCTTTTTCCTGTAGTCCTGATAGTATATCTTTAAGAATACCGCTGATGCCAAGGAGTAGCAAAGTGTGATTTCGATCTGTCAGAATTCAATTTGAAGGAAAATTGTCAAAACTCGAAGAAAATTGACAGAGAACAATTGAAGATCGCAAGAACAATTATGTTGGATCTTACCTGGAGAGCAGAAGTGAAGCAACTGCAGAAATTTAGCTATTTACATTGGGTTTTTTTTTCTTCACAAAAGATTAACATGAATGCTCTAGAAACTGATTCAGAAGGTAGTGGTGTAGTGGGTTAGGTTTAGTGGAGTAGGTTTAAGTGGGTGAAGTAGGTGGAGAGTATGTGGATTTAGTGGGTTAGGTTTAGTGGAGTAGGTTTAAGTGGGTGAAGTAGGTGGAGAGTATGTGGATTTAGTGGGTTAGGTTTAGTGGAGTAGGTTTAAGTGGGTGAAGTAGGTGGAGAGTATGTGGATTTAGTGGGTTAGGTTTAGTGGAGTAGGTTTAAGTGGGTGAAGTAGGTGGAGAGTAGGTGGATTTTAACACATATGCACTCGTTGCAACTGGAAGACCCAGAGCAGTAGCACCCTCATGTTGCTAGTTTAAGAGAATGAAATCAGTACTTTGATTTTGTTAGATGCTCTAATCCATCTAGTTGATTGAGAAGCTCCAGCATCGCCCCTTGCACTTCACTATCACCATTACCAGATCCAAATTCCATTCAAGCAGATCCAATGCTATCGATTTCATCCATAAAAAAAAAATAGAAATGAAGTCCAACTGGCACAAAAAATGAGATACGGTTATGAATGAGAGTCGAAAAATGCACCATCTGGTGATACTACACAAAATCAACTAGGCTATGCTGTAACTAGATAACAGATCAACCCTGACATGCAAACTAAGCTAAGAAATTTCTGTACATATATTCTACACAATACACATGAGAGAGAGAGAGAGTGCGCTCCTAACAGAAAACTCAAAAAAATGGAGTGTGTCATGATGTTAAGAAGTTCCAGATTTCTTTCGTATTTTGACACTTCACTAGGATGCTCTGGTTTATTATCGCCGTTGTCATCAGTGTCGGCTCGATCAGTGTCATTGAAAGTCGTCCCATTCTCATCTTCGCCTCCATATTCTGATGAACCATTTACCTCCTCACTCAACCCCATATTTTCAATCAACTTTGCTGCATCTGCACTGTCATTAACATCCCCACTGTCTTGCACTGCATTGTAAATGAATAAATAATGAGTCAGCTCAACTGCGGTGCTGTTTGGTGCAACTTATAATGCTGCTTATAACTTTTCTTATTTTGAGTCTGTGAAAGTGTTTGGTGCAGCTTTTACTTATAGCTTATGAGACAGAAATAGCTCAAATAAAGTTGAAAAAAGCTGGGGAAATCATTCTTTTAGCTTCTATTTATCATCAACTTACAGTTTTGGAAAAGCTGCACCAAACAGGCTCTAAGAATAATTACACAACTACTGCTAAAAACAGGGAGGAAAATATTCAAATCTTGCCATCAGATGAGAACTCCTGAACTTCAACGCTATTGTACGTCGTAACCTGGACCAATGGAGTTGAATTGTCATACTCACTAGCACTTCGCAATGATGATGCTGAAGCAACTTCAGGTTTGGTACTGCTTCAACTATATCACCACTACCATCATCAACATGTTTCTCCGTTTTCCTCTTTATATTAGCTGAAGAAGCTTGAGATGCCACGGCTATGCCTGCATTGAACCATGTTTAGATGAAAAATTTAGAACCATTACTGCTAGATCAAATCCCAATCAGGTGAAGTTAATGAAGATAATCCAACTTGATCACTTACATATGGAATCAAAAGATATTCGCTATCTCTCCTTTAATTGCATTAGAGTACTTCCATAAATTCCATTCTAATGCCTTTTTTCCCAAGTAGCTGGAAATTATGCTATGTGACCCCTCGAAAAACTGGTCCACCATGTATTCATTGACTCAGTTAACATTTAACAACAACAAAATCATATCCCAAGAAAAAGCAAGAAAAAAGGAAAATTTTTAAGGAGCAAATTTTCTAGGGTCAAAAGGCTAAAAGATTAAGTGGCTCAAAGAAGGTGATATTAATTCCAAATTATTGACATGTAAAATTTGAAACCACATCACATGTAAAATTTGATTCATCTCCTATTTTCAAGCAAACTGGTTTTTACACTTCAATCATCAGTTCTGTTGCATATGGCCTATCCTCAAACCAGTATCCCAATTCCCATTGAATTTATATGTTCCATCTATAGCATCCACTCTGGAGTATCCAACAAACCAACATTTACGGGCTGGCGGCTTTGTCAACTTCCTTGTAAGAATAACTCCTAACAAAGGTGCGGAGTGCAAGAGATACGCTACTCTGTCTCACAGAGATTATTTGTTCATTCCCTCATTGAACCATCATTTACTAATCGTTTGCGTTTGAGTGCAAAAGATACACACTTGCATTTAGTAACTACTCTTGTTTTTCTTTCTGTAATCGCTTGCAATGCAATGAAATTTTGCTAGTTTTATGATTTAGCATAAGAAAAAAAAGTTCATTCATGAATTATAGTTTTTGCATTATACATGGTTCAGCTTACCAAAGAGTTGGGACACTGTAAATATGGTGGTGGCCCACACACAGCTTAGAGTTTGGATAATACGAATGAAAAAATTATAATTATTAATATTTATATAATTTATCATTAATTTACCATTAGTTTTTGAATGTTACATTCATATTTTTTCATTTGAGATCTGACTTAATCAGTGACCAACTCAAGCTTAAATACAATTTAAATATCTTCAAGTTTTTCAAATCAAATTTCAACAATCCATTACTAAATCGACTTGAACAGTAAACAAGTAAAGCTTAAATACATTTTCAGCATCCTCAAAATTTTCAAATCAAATTTGAACAATGTATTCTCAACTCAAACACTATATACTATTTCTCTGAAATGGATCTCGAGCGGTTACGAAAGCGAGAAAGTTTAAGAATGATTTTGTTTGAATTACCTTAGGAGAAGGAGAGAGAGGAGGATTAGAGTCGCTGAAGAGGTAGTGAAAGAAGGCTTCGAGATGGAGACCTTTGCGATGGAAGATATTGAGGTGTTTGAGTTCATTGAGAGACTCCATGATCGACTCTGCGTCTTCTTTTGTGGCTTTATCTTCTCCCTCAACCTCGATCAAGAACCTGTGAAGGTGATCGACGGTCATGATTCCATTTTCGGAGTAACGGTCGAAGAGGTCTCTGATCACTACAAAAAAAATCAATCAACTTCAAAAGTTTTATGAGGAATTGATTGAAACAATGCGAGGCACTTACCAAGTGAGCTAAAATACTACCAAAGTTCTATGAGGACTTAATTGAAACAATGTGAAGCATTTACCAAGCAAGGTAATTTACTACCAACTTGCACAGACAAATCAAATGTTCTTAATCTAGCGGGATACATTACTGCAGCTGTCAATGTTTCATAGATGCCCACCATTAGAAAACGTTTTCCCATTTTTGATAGGCACCACCATTTTGAAAGATACGATTAAAAAATTTGTAATTTTCTTACCACATTCCCATGCTTCACTCTCAATCAGGATATGCACAAAATTTAAGTTCATGATTTCAAACTAACAGAACTGCCACTAACATAAAGAATTTCAATCTCCCCTTCAACTATATGCAAGACTTTGTAATGAATGAGATAAAAATCAATAAAAAGGGACTACCACCTCCAGCAATCCTTGGTCTTCTTCTCCAGTTCATAATGAATGAGACTTTTGACAATCATGTTAAACCAATCAATCCTTGGTCTTCTCGTCCACCACCTCCAGCAATCCTTAGCCACTGAAGTGTTTGCTATCTTCCCAGAGGTCCACAACCGACCACCATATATACCTAATACCTAATAGTCAACCTGTTCCTAATTGTGCTTGTTCAACATATTGAGGAGTTTAGAAAGCAACAGGAACAAAAATACAACCTGTTTTGGATAAATTAAGACATGCACACTACATGCTTTTAATATAAGTTAGTATTATACAAACACTGAAATTATACTTTCAGGCCCACAAACAAGGTCTATAATATAACTCACCACTCCCATTTCCCAACCACCTTTACAAAGTACCTCATTTGAAGTTAAAACAATAACACATGTTCTCAGGAAACAAACACAACCAAATGAGGGGGAAAAAAAGAGTAGATGAAAATGAAAATGGATGAAAACTTAATGGATGAAAATGAAAACTTACCATCATATACATATACACATCAGTTATGATAATTTCAGAGAGTTGGGACACTGTAAATATGGTGGTGGCCCACACACAGCTTAGGGTTTGGATAATACGAATGAAAAAATTATAATTATTAATATTTATATAATTTATCATTAATTTACCATTAGTTTTTGAATGTTACATTCATATTTTTTCATTTGAGATCTGACTTAATCAGTGACCAACTCAAGCTTAAATACAATTTAAATATCTTCAAGTTTTTCAAATCAAATTTCAACAATCCATTACTAAATCGACTTGAACAGTAAACAAGTAAAGCTTAAATACATTTTCAGCATTCTCAAAATTTTCAAATCAAATTTGAACAATGTATTCTCAACTCAAACACTATATACTATTTCTTTGAAATGGATCTGGCTCGAGCGGTTACGAAAGCGAGAAAGATTAAGAATGATTTTGTTTGAATTACCTTAGGAGAAGGAGAGAGAGGAGGATTAGAGTCGCTGAAGAGGTAGTGAAAGAAGGCTTCGAGATGGAGACCTTTGCGATGGAAGATATTTTAATTTCAACAATGATAGAGACCACTAATTTTGGAGCTCTAAAAAGACCACTAATGACATGGCACTCAATAAAAAAAGAAAAAAAATACAACACCAAGGCCAAAACATCAAATCATTCCTGGTGGGACCCACTGCCACATCATTAGTGATAGCACTAATTAGTGCTCTCACTCATTTTCCTTTTAATTTTTGCTATTATATCAAGTAAATAGGAACCAAATCAAAATTTTATTGCTATTATATCCCGTTACACAAAAATGTCAAATCTACAATCTCTGTCTTCTCACAATATCACAAATTTAGACACCATCAAATACATTAAAACATATAAAAATAAAACAACCAATGTTTTATCAGCACGTCAAATTCAAAACTCGAAGTTCCATTTTTTGAGAAACATATTTTTTTCCTGAGAAACAGGGGTACATTCAAATTCATTAAAAGCTTTGATATTTCTTGCAATCCCAGTAATGCATTTTCAATCTTCAAATTTCAACAATTAAATCAAAAACTATGATATATCCATATACTCAAACACATGCATATACATATCATATATATCCATAACATGAGTATATATTACCTCTCTGTTTTTCCCCTCTAGCATCATCTTGAGCTCAGTGATCTCTCCTTCCTGCTCCTTATTCTGACTCAAAAGCTCCCTCTCACTCCTAAGCACCATAGCCAGAGTCCTTGTATTCGATTTCACCTCCGTCAAAGCCTTCTTCTCACTCCCCACCGACCCCGACCCCGAACCCAACTGTAACAGCGCCCGCGTGGCCTCGTGCTACAGTTCGGACTCGATTTGTGTCACGGTTCTAAGTCTGAACCAAAGAGTCCAAATCCGGCAAATCGTTTTGAGAAAAACAGATTTTTTTTGAAAGAAGTGCAAAACATGGACTGCTTTGCTAGATACAGAGTCGCCACCTAAATATTATTGCACTAAAATTCTCATCGTTCTTCACTCTCACCTGAGCTACGTTCGACGATTTGGCCTTGACGATGGCACGCGAAGAGTTGTGCTCTGCTGCCGCGGCCGGAGATTGGATCCGGCGATGAGGCGTTTGAGGGAGGATTGCTTGGGTTTGTTGAGCTCGGTGGATGACGATGGATCGGACTGGTGAGACTGAGTCGAAGATCGAGAATCGAAAGAGCTGTATCGCAATGCAGCGGATTTGATTGAAGCCATTTTTGGGTTTGGGAGTGATTGGTGTGAAGATCTGTGAGTGATTTTAGCGTTTGAATCTCAAGATAGAGTGAGCATTTCTAGGGTTTCTGATGAGAGAAAGAGAGAGAGATTGTCTGAAATCTGAGACATAAAAAGGGGAGAGGCGTGTGGCAGAGATTGGTCGTGATATGGGGGGAGTGGCTTCTTGGCGCTGTCTGAATTCAAATTTTCGCGTGAGAGGCGCGCGGTGCTTTCAGCACACCGGTGATCAAAAAGTATAATTTGATGAAAAGTTATTTTTATGCTAAATTTGGGAGTAGATTTTTTTTAATAATTTTTAATTAAAATATAATGTAAAAAAATTAATTTTATTTGAGGTATTTTTTTAATTTTTCACGAAAAGATATGTAAAAAATAGGAAGAGATGGTGGCGATAGTAGTAGTAATGGTAGTCGTAGAGGTGAAGTAGTGACAATAGAAGTAATAGTGGTGGTGGACTGGTGTTTGCAGTAGTGGTGAAGGTGATAGAAGAGATGGGTGGTGAGAGAGAGTGATAGACAGAGAGACACAGAGATGAGGGAGAGAGTGATAGACAGAGACACACAGAGATAGAGAGAAGAGAGATGAGCGAGAGAGATAAAGAGACGAGAGATGAGCGAAAGAGACAGAGAGAGAAAAGAGATGATAGAAGAGATAGATGAGTGAGAGACACAGAGATGCGAAGAACATGATTTGGGCTTGAGGCCGTTTGATATGTATGAATTGGACTTGATGCCATTTGATACATTTGATATGTATGAATTGGGCTTGAGGCCGTTTGATACATTTGATATGTACAAATTGGGCATGAGGCCGTTTGATACATTTGAATATTATTATGGGCCAAAGGCCGTTTGAACATGAATGTAACGGGCCAAAGGCTGTTTGTAAGTCATGAGTGAATTTTTTTTACACATTTAGCCTTCGTTTTGATTATGAAATTTTTTTAAAACTTTTTAAATATATGTTTTGTGTCTGTAAAATGATTATTTCATTAGTACTGGTAATAATATTGAAAAATTTATTAAAATGATAAATAATTGGGATATTTTGTCTTTTATTTGTGAATTTTGATTTATTCTTAATTTATTAGTGTTATTGAAATATGATGATGTAAAAAGTATAAATAGTTTAATTGTACTTTTTAAAAATAATAAATTTATTATTAAAAATTAAATTCATCAGACTGACCTGTAACTATGCCTTTAAATTTTTGCAATGTAAAACTATCGACAAACAGCCAATAACAAGTTGCCCATTTTAGCATACCTTTCGCGTGAGGGCCCAATTATTAAAAGATGTGTTCAACCATCAAATGAAAGCCGACTACTTCTTCCATCTAAAAATAATAATCTATTTTCAGAATTTAATTTCTTTTTATAATACAATTATTACATTTTAAAAATATTAATTTTTCAAAATTACCTTTTGATAGTATATTTTTTTAGACATATCAATTGTCATAATTGTACTTTTTGTATTATTAATGGATTTAAAAAAAGGACAAAATAAGAAATTCATATTATTTTAATAATTAATTTTTTCAAAAAATTTATATTTTGAGATAAAAAAAAAAAAGATATTAATATTTTTGGATGGTGGGTGTACAACCTCTTAATAAAAATAAAAAAAAATAATTAAAATTCTTATTTTCAGTCGGCTACCAAACAATTTAGTAGCCAAAAGTAGAGGTACAGCGATTAAAAGAAATTTTGTCGCCGAAACTTGACATTTGGCGACCAAAAGTTTGGTCGGGAAAGATTAAAAATCAATTTTTTTATTTTCATTCGGCTACCAAACAATTTAGTAGCCGAAAGTAGGTATACAGTGACTAAAAGAAATTTTGTCGCCGAAACTGGACATTTGGCGACCAAAAGTTTGGTCGGGAAAGATTAAAAATCAATCACAACTTTTCCCTCTTGCATCAAGACACAACCAAGTCCATCCTCGGACGCATCACAATAGACAGTGTAATTCAAACCCCTTTCCAGAATTATCAAAACTAGTGCGGTAGTCAATCTAGTCTTAAGCTCTTGGAATGACTTTTCACAAGGCTCACTCCACACAAATTTGATACTCTTTCTACTCAACCTAGTCAAAGGTGCTGCTAGTCTAGAGAAGTCCCTTACAAAATGTCAATAATACCCCGCTAATCCCAAGAAACTCCGGATTTCAAAAACATTCTTGGGTTGTTCCCAATCTTGTATGGCATCTATCTTTGAGGAGTCCACAGTTACTCCCTCTCTAGACACTACATGCCCCAAAAACTTCACCTTAGTTAACCAAAACTCACATTTCTCAAATTTGGCATACAATTGGTGCTCACTAAGTAAACCTAGCGCTACCCGCAAGTGAGTCTCGTGTTCCTCCTCGGAGGTTGAATAAATCAATATGTCGTCCACAAAGACGACCACAAAATAGTCCAAGTATTCTTGAAAAATTATGTTCCAATTCCGTGACTTTTGGCGACTAAATTAGTTTTGGTAGCTAAAAGTGGTCGGCAAAAATGCTTTTTCTTGTAGTGTTAGGGGGTTTATTTGTACGTTTTTATAATTTCAGGGACAAAGTGATACTTCACATTAGTCTAGGAAAGCTATTTACACGCTTTTATAACTTAGGAGGTCAAAATAATATTTTTACAATAATTTAGGAGGTCATGGTGTAAATAATCCCATAATTATTGGTTCTATTTCCACATTATGTGATAAAACTCTTCTATTTTGCTAATAAAAACAAGAGACAAAATAATACACAGGTATCTCCGACCATTGAACGAAAGTTGCATTTTTTTGTTTAATGGTAAAAGGCTGCATTTTGATGCAAACTAACAAAATATATTACCCTTTTTTTTTATAGGGAATGTCATCGCTCTTGCTGAGTGAAAGGACAAGGAAAAATAGAAAAAATAAACCACCGCAAGCCTCTTGTTTCTTAGAGAAAGAAAATATGAGAAAGAGGCACAAAGGGAATACAACAAATGCTGCAAGCTTTAACAAATCTTAGTCTCCTTTGAAATCACTCCAATCCTTGACCAATCTCCACTATACCTTCACATTGAATTGTGCAGATTTTGCAAGTTAGAGACAGAGAGAGTAGATATTGGTGAAGTCGAAACACTACTATACCTATTTAGATCACACACACACAAGAAAAAAAAAAAAAAAAATAGGAGAAGTAAATTCTAGGAGATTACCCGGCATCGATGAACCCCAATCCAAGCACTGTAACTGCAGATTGAGCAAAAATTGTGTTTGAAACTCTCAATGAAAAAATAGGTTCTTGTTTGTCCCTTGATTTCTCACCCAATTCTCTCTTTTGAGACACTACTATACTGCTTCTAAACTTTGTCCCAAAAAAAAAAAAAAAAACTCAAGGTAAGGGCAAAAATGTCATTTAACAAAAAACACGAACTCTAAATTTTTTAACATTTGATGAGCATTCAAGTACCACACCCAACTTTATCTTATTATGCCTCATTTGAGAATATGTTATTTTAGTAATTTTTTAATTTTTTTATAAAAAAAGATATGTAAAAAAGTAAAGAGCATGGTATAACAACTCATAACGACTTTTTAGCTTTTTGACTAAAATATTTAATCCTCAAATGAGACCTTAGTATACACCATTTGTATTATTTCGATATCAATTGTCCAAAAATAATATTAACTTCCAAAGAAAATTATTTGTTTGAATATCATATTGAATAAAAAATTTATTTGAACAATTGAATTTTGTTTAAAATTGAAATTCGATCAATTAATTTTTATTCGAAAGTTAAGATTCGAACAACATAAATAATTTATACATGGAAAAAAAAATGATAATTAGGAATAGAATTAGAGTAAAGATGTCATTACCCAATTTTTACACAAATTTATAGACTATCTCACATGGGTGTATAAGAGATTTTGTAGAATTTTGTGTGGAAACAAAAATAATTCATTTACACAATTTTTTTCTCCCAATTTTTGTTTTTTTGACCTATAAGAAAATGATTATGACCTTTTTACCGGTCAAAAACATATTTAGGAAAAATACAGAAGAAAAAATAATATGAATATAACATTGCTGGGGTAGAAAATTAGGCATTCATTGTTCGTAATAAACTCAATGGGTTAGGGTTTTTTTAAAGAATAATGTTTGGTCCATACAAAATCCTCATTCTAATCCAGCTTGAATTACGTGGCACCAGCACAAAACAAAAAAAAAACACATGCGTTTCTTTGCTCTCTCTCTCTCCTCTCTTTTTCTCAACAAATGGTGTAGTCTTTCAATCTCCGCTTGCAGATCTGAATCTATGAAGAAAAGAAAGAAGGGAAAGGGTGATCAGAGAACCGACCTCCACACCCTCACCGCCACTCCTTTGCCGACCATCATGAACCGCCCACCACCTTTCACGAACCTCACCGTTACAAGTCCAACCCCTTTTTTCGCTACTGCAGATCGCGGGTCACCACGCCAAAGAGAGAAGCAAGAATGGAAGGGAAATAGTGGGTTTAGAAGCACCATTTTCACTCTCTGTCTTTAAAACTCTAATGATCAAGACCACAAGACCTCCATTTTGGTACGAACTCCACGTATTTTCACACACATGCTTCCATACACACATTAAAAAAAAAAAAAAAAGACAGGCTTCCCTCCGGTCCCAAATCAGACTGGAGAGTACTGTTGGGCTCGTGGGGTCTATCACGGGTCTCGTTTTGATAATCTGAACCGTTCAATGTGTAGAACTCGTCGAGTACTATATGCCTGTAAAACATCACGTTGATCGGATATATATATCTATTTCATTAGATAAGATTTCTGTCAATTATTTATTTTTTCACCGTATATTTTTTGTTATACAAAATTGATTTGATCACATAGCTATCGATATCCGATCAACGTGATTTTTTATAAGCATGTAGTACTCGATGAGTTGTACACATAACGGTTTGAATTATCGAAACAGGATCCGTGATGAGCCTCCACAGACCTAACAGTATCCTCCAATCTGATTTGAGACTGAAAGGAAGTCAGACCCCCAAAAAAAAAAAAACCCTACAATCCATGATTATCCTGACTCGATCTCGAAACTAACCAGCCCTAATTTTGTCTATCTTGAAAGGTAATTGAATGGGTGTAAAGAGATCAACCATTTGTTCTTCACTTAAGACCTCTTTTTTCCTGTACATGTGCAATACATACAACCATGGCCAAAACAATAGTTGATGATGATGAAATTGACAAAGCCAAGACTAAAGCTTTGTTTTTTTATCTGAATTTTTGTTTCTTGATGTTTTTCTTGATAGGTTTGTGTTTTTTGCGTGAATTTTGTGAGGTGAATTTATGAAATTTTGGATATTTTTCAAATCTCTAAGCCACCCACTTGGTCATTGAAATTGTTGAATGAGAGTTTCATGATTTTGAGACCAGACAAAGGAGGGAAATCAGATGCGATTTCGGGACTGGCTAGGCCGCCGTTGGGATTGTGGGTTTGCACAACTTGTGAGGGAGTTTTCTTTTTCTTTTTTAATTGGACTCCTATGAAAAAATCTGAAGTTTTAGTGTTTTTGATCATGTGAGAATTTGCATAATTAATCTTAATATTAGTATTTTTTTTTTTTTTTTTACTTAGTTTGTATTTGCAAGTGTTGAGAGAGAGAGAGAGAGAGAGAGAGTGAGTGAGTGAGTGATTTGGTGGCGGTCGACGGTAGGTGTCAGTGAGAGAGAAAGGCATCGGTGAGAGAGAGAGAGAGAGCTTTGTTTATAGTTTGAGGGGAAAGAGAGAAAAGAATAGAGACATGGGTTGGATCTGATTCAGCGCCTCTTCTTTTCCTATCGCGTGAAACTCACACATTTTTTTGGGCAAATGGGACAAGTATTGGAGTAAGACTTTCCATCTTATTCGAGCAGGTGGGCATAATCTTAGTGGATGTAAATAATCTTAGTGAATTTAAAAGGGCTTATTCATTTAAATCGTTTATTTTGTAAAGTCTTTTATATATATTATTTATAAAAATAAAAATAAAAAATTATATCAATTTAATAAATGTAATTTTTACATTTTATCGTATTTGTTTAAAAAACAAAAATAGATGGTCTATTTTTTAAAAAAAAATGCTTCTTCATTTTTTAGACACAAACTTTATAAAATAAAAATGTTACAGTTATTCGATTAATTTAATTTGTTTTGAGTAAAATACAATAAAAAATTTACAAAGTTAACGATTTAGATCAACTAAACAAAACTATGAATTTCACAAGTCTGTTGAGTGTTCTTAAATTTATATTTAAATTTGAACATAAGAACTCAAACTGAATTATCTAACGCCAAAACCATCCATTAGATCATCTCCAACTCAAACTCAAATCTTTAATCAAATGTAAATTTGATGAAAATTTGGTAAAAACGGTGATCTAACAGTTTCACTAAATTGGTATCAAATAAAAGGAGTCTTAATTTTTTCATCAAATCAAGAGAACGTTTAACCTTTTATCAAATCTCGTAGGTAGCCATTGGTGGACGACCGGATAGATGATCGACCGGTCAACCGGTGGACGACCGGCCGAACAATAGGGTAGACAACCGGATTGGATAAATTTTGAAGAAAATTTACATTAAGCCGGACACCCACCCGGACATCCTCCTGGTCAACCGATTATTTGATGAAAATTAAAAATTTAGCGTTGAACAGTTGTATTCGTTTCAATGATCAAAATAGTTTATTTTGTAAGGTCTTTCATATATATCATCTATAAAAAAAAAATAAATTAAAAATTATGTCAATCTAATAAACGCAATTTTTACATTTTATCATATTTGTTTAAAAAAAATAGATGGTCTATTTAGAAAAGCATGCTTCTTCAATTTTAAGACACAAACATTATAAAATAAAAAATAAAAATGTTATAATTATCCGATCAATTAAATCTTTATTTTTATTTTTTTTGAGTAAAATACACTAAAAACTTTACAACGTAAACGATTCAAGTCAATAAAACAAAACTATGAATTTCACAAGTCTGTTGAGTGTTCTTAAATTTATATTTAAATTTGAACATAAGAACTCAAACTGAATTATCTAACGCCAAAACCATCCATTAGATCATCTCCAACTCAAACTCAAATCTTTAATCAAATGTAAATTTGATGAAAATTTGGTAAAAACGGTGATCTAACAGTTTCACTAAATTGGTATCAAATAAAAGGAGTCTTAATTTTTTCATCAAATCAAGAGAACGTTTAACCTTTTATCAAATCTCGTAGGTAGCCATTGGTGGACGACCGGATAGATGATCGACCGGTCAACCGGTGGACGACCGGCCAGACAACAGGGTAGACAACCGGATTAGATAAATTTTGAAGAAAATTTACATTAAGCCGGACACCCACTTGGACATCCTCCTGGTCAACTGATTATTTGATGAAAATTAAAAATTTAGCGTTGAACAGTTGTATTCATTTCAATGATCAAAATCGTTTATTTTGTAAGGTTATATATATATATATATATCATCTATAAAAAAAATAAAAAAAAAATTATGTCAATCTAATAAATGCAATTTTTACATTTTATCATATTTGTTTAAAAAACAAAAATAGATGGTCTATTTAAAAAAAAAAAATGCTTCTTCATTTTTTAGACACAAACTTTATAAAATAAAAATGTTACAGTTATTCGATCAATTTAATTTTTTTTTGAGTAAAATACAATAAAAAATTTACAAAACAAACGATTCAAATCAACAAAACAAAACTATGAATTTCACAAGTTTGTTAAGTGTTCTTAAATTTATATTTAAATTTGAACATAAGAACTCAAACTGAAGTATCTAACGCCAAAACAATCCATTAGATCATCTCCAACTCAAACTCAAATCTTTAATCAAATGTAAATTTGATGAAAATTTGGTGAAAACGGTGATCTAACAGTTTCACTAAATTGGTATAAAATAAAAGGAGTCCATAGTCAAAATTAATGACTTAACCAATGTGATTAGTTTTAGTTATTCCTAATCCACATGCAATGTCTACAACAATCACGACTATCCTCCACCGATAGCCCAAAACAGTTATTTCTAAACTGAAAATAACTATGTCAACAATTCAATAGACAAATGATTCCAATTACCCAATTACACTATTTAACCAATGAATCCCCAATTCCATGGATTTAACCATCTTTTCCCATTTCCATGAATTACTTATACAAATTAATTCAATAATACAATTAGGGTTTTTCCCAAAATTTGCCCAATTACCCCCAACATATCAAATTACCAACGCTTAGAACAAAACCTATAAAATGGAGTAGGAAATCCCTACCTTAAAGGAAATAACCCGAATGGAGAAGATAGAGATGAATACCCAAATTCCAATGTGCTTCAAAACACCAAATGTTCAGATTAAATGAAAGCCCTCGACTCCCTCTATCTTTTTAATAAAGGATCTAAGGTAGAAACTCACTCTAAGTAGATCAATCCTAAGAGAGAAGGTGTGTAGAGGGAGAGAGAACTCGTAACTAGGGTTTTGGAATATGAAAGTGTATGAAAAACTGATCTGAAACACGCTGCTGCCTATTTAAACCTGACAGGCTCGCTCGAGCGAAGACTTGGTCGCTCGAGCGACCAGACACAGAAAATCTACGCTCGAGCCAAGAAAGCCTTGCTCGAGCCAACAACCCAGAAGCTCGCTCGAGCGAAGGAAATCTCGCTCGCTCGATCGAAGAACTCAAACCCTCAGGTCTGTAACCAGACACACGCTCGAGCGAAGGAACTCTCGCTCGAGCGAAGAACAAACTAGCTCGCTCGAGCCAAAAACCACTGCTATCAGGTCTAACTACAAAACGCAATCCTCGCTCGAGCGAAGAAACCCTGGCTCGAGCGACGGACCAAAACAAAGAGCTTGCTCAAGCGAATAACTGCTCGCTCGAGCGAAGGGTCAAAATTCTGGGCAGCAACCCATTGCTCCCAAGCTCAACCAACCTGCTACAAACCTGCCCAATGCATCCTATAACTCCAAATGAGAAAATAAAGGACGACAATAACAAATATACAATGACAGAATAAACGGAACCCAAGTCCGGATACAATAATCAAATGAGAAAAGACCGGGGTCGCTATAGGTCAACCGGTGGACGACTGGCCGGATAACTGGGTAGACGACCGAATTAAAAAAAATTTGAAGAAAATTTATATTTAGCCGGACGACCACCCAAAAATCCTCCCGGTCGACCGATTATTTGATGAAAATTAAAAATTTAGCATTGAACCCAAATTTTTACTCAAATTTGATGAAAAAAGAGAGAGTAAACCTTGTAGATGCTCTTACACTACTATCAATCACACATCTTCAATACATTTTACAAATAGGGTTAACATACGTTCTAAGGTAGTTTCTGTTGTTAATTTTTCTTTATCACTTTCTCTCAGGCTGTCATATCAACTCGTTACTATATCCGTGAAATTATGTTCAACATAATTTAGAAAACTTTGCACTCTAGCTGCTGCTATAGATATTTAGTACATGGCGTATACCTCTCTTCCATTGTTTTATCACCTCACTTGTGTTTGTAGTATAATCAATATCTAATAAATATCATATATATATTACTTATTGGTTTTAATGGTACTTCTCTTACAAATACTTCCTTTCTAGGGATAAATTTTCCATAATTGGATACTCCCCTAGCAAATGATCCTCTATTTAAATAACTATAGTTTCTCATTCTTTTTCTATAGTCATAATTTCTAGTGTTATCTTCCAATTGATGCTAGGTGAAGTTTCTAAAATCTGGATGATTTGGATTAAATGGGGCAGACGAGCTACTTCTTTCTTGTTTTACAACTACCATATCAATATCATTAACGTTATTAGTCTCTTCGAACCCTTCTAAGGTATTATCTTCTATTTCTTTTCCTATGCCTTTGAAGTATTGTAGGACATTATTTTTTTTCTCTGCATAACTATTTCTCATTGTTTGTTCTAAATCTTCAGGGAGAATGTATTTCATTTCTCCCAAATTGATTAATCCTAATTGTTTATATATATCTTCTTCTAATTCTATTCTCTCATTATTTATTTTTTTTATTATTTCTTCATCTATCATATCTAATTGTTCAACTATTTCTAATATTATTTTGTACTTTATTTCATTATCATTTTCCTTTTCAGCCATTTCTTCTAACTATTTTAGGCTATAGTTACTTAACTCCATTATCTTTTTGGTTTGCAGGTGAAACTAGTTCAAATGGTTCTTCTGGATTATTTCATTTATATGGATAGGGATATAGATCTAACTCTTTTTATTTTCCTTAAAAAATGGCTACTTGTTTCTAGATCTTGTATAAAATGTCTAATTTTGTTTATTATTTTTAATTGATTAGTTCTAAAAATTTTGTTAATTTTTTAATAGCCTAATTAATGTATTATTTTGTTCTATTATTATTTGTAAAGAAGTATTATTATTTAAATTATCATATTCTACTTTTTAACTATATTTAATACTCATGCAAATATTATTGGCAAGGTAGAGAAACCGAGCTTTGATACCAATTTCAATTGAGGGTTTGTAGATCTAATTTAATATTAACTCTTGTAAAATCTTTTGTTGGTAATTTACACTGGCCTTTTCTAAGGAATTTGTTTCCTTAATGCTATCAATTCTCTGACTATAATTTATTACAGTTTGTTCTGAAATAATAGCCAAAAGAAAATTTAATCAATTTAATTCACTTTCTAATTCAAAAATATAATCTAAACTATATTTTATTTTAGCTCTAAATTTTGTAATTAAACGCATATAAATATTAATTCTAAATTTATACAAAAATGTAATTTTTTTATAACTATTTATAATTTTTTGTAATTTTTCCAGATTTTGAGGTCAATTTATAATTTAGTGAGAATTATTGGTAATGGGACTTGCTGATTTAGGTTAGGTTAGGCATATACCTTCAAACAGTTCAAAAGTCAAAAAATCATTATACTATTTAAATCATATCATCTTATTTAAGTCAAATCATCTCTTTATCATATTACTTCAAATTCAATTTATATTTTATAAAAAAATCACAAATTACACTTAGCCTCCGTTTGGGAAGTGGGTTGGATTTTTGACTTTTTTAGCTATTTTAGCCTGGGGCTAAAAAGCCTGATTTGGGATGAGTTTTTTGACTTTTTGGTGAGGTGTCTTTATGGTAAATTACCAAACTGCCCTTGACACATGATTCTCATGGCAACTCACACTCAAATGGTCCTCCACGTCAGCACCACGTACAGGACCGAAATTGTTTGAATTTTTTTTTCTTTTTTTTTTTTTTTTGGGTTTGGATTTGTTGTATTTTCCTTTACATTTTTTTTTATTTTTTTATTTTGGGTTTGGATTTGGCATATTTTGCTTAATTTTTTTTTATTTTTTATTTTGGGTTTGGATTTCGCTTATTTTACTTAAATTTTTTAATTTTTTTATTTTGGGTTTGGGTTTGGCGTATTTTTTTATCTTTTTTATTTTTATTGGTATACAATAACTATTTTTTATTTTTCAAAAATGAATTTTCATGTGTTTTATTTATTTTTAAATTACGTCGCGAATGGTAATTTATGTTTTTATGTTTTTTTTTAAAATAATAAATTTAAGAAAAAAAAAAAATTACCCTCTACTCTTCCCAAGTTTTGAACCACCAACCTCCCACATTTTAAACCTTTAGCAACACACTCTCTCCACTATGCAACAATAATACCACATGAATATATATGCAAAATATATTATTTATATAGTATATTGACCCATATTAATATAAAACTATATATATAAACATAATTATATTTTTATTCAATATAATTATGTAAAAAATAAATTATTTATTAAAAAAAAAGGAAGCCACTTTTGGCGACTAAATTTTTTTTTAGTTGCCAAAAACCTTAGTTTTGGCTATTTCCAATAATTTAATCGCTAAAAAAAATAATTTCCGCCTAAAAATAACCACTTTCAGCGACTAAACTTATTTTTAGTCGCCAAACCCTCCACTTTTGCCGACTAAACTGAATTTTAGTCGCCACTTTTAGCTACTAAATTTTTTTTAGTTGCCAAAAACCTTTACTTTTGGCTACAAAATTTTTTTTTGTTGGTAAAATATACCTATAATCGGCAGCCAAACTATTTTTTAGTATCCAAAACCTATACTTTTGGCTACTAAAATTGTTTTAGTCGCTAAAATCCATAAAATCGGTGACTAAACTGATTTTTAGTCGCCAATAACTACACATTTGGCTACTAAACTGTTTTAGTCGCCAAAAGTCTTTACTTTTGGCTACTAATTCAATTTTAGTCGCCAATTGTCCTACTTTCAGCGACGAAATTTATATTTTTAGTCGCTAAAATTGCTTTTCTTGTAGTGATTGTGGTAAAACTTATTCTGAATACTATTAATAATTCTATTATATGTTTAATAATTTATTCAAATCTAATCTCATTGGATAACTTATTTATATAATCTTATAAAAAAATTATTTAAATATTTTAGTACTTTAAAAAATAATTCGGCAATTCGAGATGTCTTCAGGTTAATATGAAGATAAAAGTTCAAAAACCAGCTTGTAAGTGGTCTTAAAAAGGTAGTTAAGTGCTGGTGAGAGATCTCATATTCGAGTTTATAGACAACACATTGATCTTCATTTTAGTTTAATGATTAACTTGTTAATATTCTACAAAAATTAAAAAAATAAATACGTATACTCGTTGTTTGATAAAAAAATTTTTAGTTTTAGTTAACTTTTTAGAGTTGAGACTTTTTTAATTTGGGATTAAAAAGTTCGTTTGAGTTAGTTTCTTAACTTTTATAAAAGATAAAGTAAAATGATTATAATTTAAATGTGATATTTTATTTTGTTAATTTTTAAATTTATTTTATTTTTTAATAACTAATTTAACCCCAAATCTGAGAGAGAGAGAGAGAAAAGAAAAAAAAAAACCCTTAGTTACCAAACGAGGCGTTAAATTTGAACATCATAATGAATTATCCCAGACCAAAACCTTCCATTACCCTACTATCACTCACACACGTCTCACTTTCACATACAGTTCACTACTGTCCAAAAACCTTACAAAACCCTAGCCATGGCGGTGAACGGGACACCAGAGACCCTCCAAGTCCACAGACTCCCACTCTCCAAATACATCGATGCCCTCCGCTGGCTTCCACCTCTCCCCGCCTTTGATCGCTTCGTCGTCCTCGCCGTATTCGACTCCGATTCCAACTCCTCCGCCATCGAAATCCACTCCCTAACCCGATCAAACCCCTCAAATCTAACTCTCCAATCCTCATGGTCCTCACCCTCAAGAATTTCCTCCCTCAAACCCTCCACAAACCCTTCATCGCCGCATCCACCTTCTCCGGCTCGCTCCACGTCCTGCTCGCTGACCCGGTCGATGCGTTGATCAAATCGGACGTTTCAGTGCTTGGGAAGACATTGCACGTTGGACCCATTTCGTGTATTGATGCGTAGGAAAATGGGTCTGAGTGTGTTAGTGTTGGGGAAGATGGGAGGGTGAATTTGGTGAGTGTTGGTAATTCGAATTTGAGTCACCGCCGGTTTTTCGATAGCTATGGGTTGGTGTCATACACAGCGGCGAAGTGGGCGTCGCCGATGGAGTTTGCCACGGGTGGATTGGGGTTTAGTCTTCAGTGGTGGGATCAGAGAAAGCCTGGAGGACCAGCTTTCAGTTCAAGGGTAATTGGTAAGCAAATACCAATTTATTTATTTTTTCCATTTTGTACAATTATTGTATAGAAATTTCATTTTAAACATTGTAGTTTCATCCAAAAATCTGGATAGAAGTAGTGGCAAGTATGTCCGTGACTAACTCATTTTCAACCTGAGATGCAAATTTGCAAACTTTCTCTTCAAAATGATCTCATGGAACTTGTTGATCTCCCTAGTTGAATAATAAGAAAATTCTATCTAAAATACGGATTCTAATTGGGTTCAGATGTGGCAAATGTTATTATACATGTCAATCATATGGGCAAGGTCTGGACTTGATCATGTTTATTTGCCGCCCATATTTGAGTTGAAACAAGGACTCATCCAATGTCACAAGGGTACAATCTAAGGTTTTAAAAAGCGGCCGCAACCATTACGTAACGTCGTTACGTAACGATTTTGGCGGTTACCGCCACCCGTTACGGCCGCTTTTGCAGTGTGATTGAGATTCACACATGTGTCGGCCGTAACGGCTAGTGTAGTGGTTGTAACGACGCCGTAACAATCGTAACGGCCTGTTACGCACCGTTACGTAACAGTTCCAAATTGTTTCTTTCGAAAAAACACACAAAAAAAAATTGAAAATGGGAGAAGAGGGAAGATAAAAAGAGAAAATGGAAGATCAAAAGATAGAGAGAGAGGAGGGAAGATGAAGAACATGTCATTGATTTATTTAAGCTATATGACCTATGCTATTCTATTCAACTGCTATTACTAAACCATTTTGTTTGTGTGTGTCTATCTAGATATATTGTTTGAAAATAATAATAATAATAATAAAAGTGGTCATTATCTATTTGGGTTGGTTAAAATATGTGTATATATATATATATTGGGGCTCTTATTTATTCTCTTACTTTTGTTATTGTTTATTTTATATATAATAGTTAGTGATTGATTTTTTGTATAATATAAAGTCATTAATTATTAAAATAAAATGTAAAAAATTCAGTTTATAGTGATTTAAAAATATAAAATATATTGGATCATACTTAAAAATTTATAAAAATTGATCAATATTTATTTTTAACCCAATAAATATGATCATGGAAAAAAAATATGTGTATCGGTAAGTTTTTTTCAAATTGTGCGAAAAATAAAAAAAATTCACGGTTCCGGTTACCGCAACCGTTACACTACGGCCTTTACACCCCACAATCACAACCGCGTCACCGCCACCGTTACAGCAACCGCAACCGCTTTTCCAAACCTTGGTACAATCTATCTGCAATAATACGTGTACTTAATGTATGTGGGTGTGTTTTGTGTACATGATGTACAGTGAATGCTTTAGAGTATGGAGTTGGGATTAGAAATATGCTTCAAAGTGTCCTTTCCCAATCGTCGCTTTTTAAAATTTTTTAGCTTGCCATGTCCCAAACAAATGAAGAAGAGAGACAAGATCCCTAATCCCCATTCCCTTTTGGAGAGATTTAAAAAGAGACGGATGATTATTTATGTTGGCGGTCTTTTTTGCTTGTGATTCCCTGCAATTGCATGGTTCCCATTGATTGGTCTGGGTATTACTAGGCAGCTAGTTTTCAATTTTCCATCCATTAAAATTTTTGTTTAAGGCCTACAATCCTTGTATGGAGCAATCTTCGTTGTGTTTTTTGTTCTTTTTCTCCTATTTATAAGTAAAACTAAATGGGTAAAAGATAGTATAAAATTAAGAATGTAGAGGAGTGAAAACATGAGATAGGGCTGGGGAATCTTCCCGTTTTTTGAAAAGTAGAGATAAATATTAAATTGAAAATTAGGAAGGAATGTTAATCTGAAATATATTTCAGTGAGAGTCCTGTGCAGATTGCATGGGTTGCTCTACTATTGTCTTTTATCTTTTACTAGTGAAAACTGCAATTTAGGCTGAATTTTTCAAGTCCTGGTTTAATTTGGCTTTGGATTCTGGACATGTCATAAATTTATCATGCCTATTAGTTGCCTACCCGATACCGAAAATCTACGAAGCACGGATATGGACACGGATACGGGCACGTGACACGACGCGGACACAGGGACACAAATTTTCAAAAAATAAGGAACACGACACGCTGGGGACACGTTTAATATATATAATTAATTTTATTTATTATATGTCATAAAATTATAAAAAAAATTATTTGAAAATAATAAAAAAAATACAAAATAATACTATTAAAATTATAACAAAGGCACATAGAGAGAAAAGAAAATATAAAATGAAATTAGAAAAAAAAATAGAAGAAAGAGAGAGACTCCCACTCACTGACTGTATAAAAGAAAAAGAAAACGAAAAAAAAAAAAGATTGAAGAAGATCAGAGACAACGAGAGAGAGAGAGAGAGAGGGAGAGAGAGAGAGACAGCCACTGCGAGAGAGAGAGAGAGTGAGTGACTACGAGAGAGAGAGAGACAGCATCGGAGAATGAGAAGATTGAAGATCGAAGAACAAAGAAGAAGAAGAAGAACGAAGAAGAAGAAGTGAATGTGTACCTTAGATAATAGCTGACAAGCGACGACGACGAACAATCAGGTCTGTTATCTCTTTCTCTTCTGTTCTTCTATTCTTCTGTTCTTTTCTCTCTCTTTCTGCTCTGTTCTACCTCCATTTGGGGCACATATTGTTTTGTTTTTATTTTTTTACAAATTGACCCACAGAAGTTCCATAAACTATGAAATTGACCCTGAACGTGTCCCCGAAGGTCTCCGAACGCGTCTAGAATGTGTCCGGCTGCAAAAAAAAAAATGTCCGGCGGCAAAAAAAAATAAAAAACAATTGGGACACTCTTAGTTGCGTGTCAGACACGTGTCCACCACGTGTCCGACGCATGTCCGTGTCCGACACTGGTTTGGAGCCCTCGGAGAGGTGTCCGTGCTTCATAGCCAAAAATGAACCGTTATTTTGGATACATCTTGGGGGAACACCCTTTCCAGTTCCAACACTTACTTTATACGACCATCATTCAACACTTGATCCAAATACCACAATTCAATAGCTAGTCATTATCATTTGTGGTGTTTGGATAAAGTGTTGGATGATGGTTGTATGAAGAAAGTGTTGGAGAGGATCCGGATCCCATCTTGACACACCTTAAAGGTGTGTAGTTATGTACTTTTATCAATATGAGGTGGGTTTAAAGGTGTGTTCTAGATAATGGTTGGAAATGTTTAGAGCTTATGTTGTTGGCTTTAAAGGGCGATCACTTGAGCTTTAGGTTAGTTCAATCTGGCTGTAAGTGTAACTTGCTGGCAAGTAATATTTGAGAGTACAAAGAGTTCTGCGATTTATATACTTGGAGGTTTCAGCTAATTTAGCAGTTGTCACCTATTGATCACATTTTCATGTCTGGTAGAGTTTTGGAGGCCAGGACACAAGGTTAAAGCCTCTAATTAGAGCATTTTGGTGAGATTTTCGTTCATCCCCCTTTTTGAACACGGCTCGTTATGAGAATTATTTTGTTCTCCACTCAGGTTTTTTATTTGTTTATTTCTTTTTCATTTCAGACTTCTTTTTTTTTTTTTTTTTGGGAGCTATTATATTATTCATTTGAACTAAAATCAGTTGTTTTTTTGTGCTCTAATGTGTTAAGGGGACCTATTTCCCATATGTTCTGATAAAATTTGCTTCTTATCAAATAAAGTTACGATTTTGGGAAAATAAACAAAAGAGAAAAGATGGATGGTGATACGCCTCACATGCAAGGATCGTGAGGAGTTCATAATTTGTTGATAATTTGAACATACCAATGTAGGAATTTCTTGAAGCTTAATATGTTCTTAAGTGGTATTAGTCATTTTCTTAGATGAGTTTCTATTATGCTTCTAAATTCAGTGTTTATTTTTGTTTTGTTTGCACTATCTTAACTGCATATTTTGACAATTGGGTTCAACTCCGTCCATCTGAGTAGAAGCATTTTTTTTTTTTTCATGGTTTGTTTTTGTTGTGATGAGATGTGATTCTTCATATTAATAATGTTGCAGGGCTCATGGAACTACTTCTGGGATTGTACACTCCATTGATATTCATCCATCAAGAAAACACACTTGTATTGTAAGATGCTGCTTTCTCATTCTTCATTCCTCTCATAAAAATATGTAGATTTAATGCACTAAGCTTAACTCATGGGCATAATGTAGTGTACATCAAGTAAGAATTAAAAACATCAGAATGTAAATGCCAAGGCATTAGGACGGGGGTGTACGAACTATTGGATTTTGTTTTAGCTGTCCCCATTGTTCTCTCTCTCTCTCGCTCTCTCTCCCTTCACCTAATATTTTTTTGGGGGAGCAAAATTACAGTATATTTGGAATATCCAGTGGCTGATAATATTTATGCTTTGTCTGTAGTTTTCTTAGTTGCTAAAAGGTTCAGTAATGACTTGGTAAAGATAATAAAGATGATGATTTGGAATATAAACTAAAGCCTACTGTTATTTGTGTTAGAAACAGATCTTATCAAAATGTATCACATTGTGGTATTATAAGGGGTTTGGGCAGCTACATAATTATATGGTTCATTTGATTGCCACAGTGTAACGAAGTTTGTTGTTGTACTGCTGCTGCAGATGCATGCTGATATTCTGTCCTTGAGTCAACTGATTAGGTTTTTTTGAGATAAATAGGATCTCTAATTGTCTGCTGATTAAGTAGCCGAGATAGCTCTGGTTGTGTTTAGTTGCTTGTTGATGTTCATCTTGATGATCATTGAGATTTATGTATTGGCGCAAATACTACCAACTCTGACTAAAATTGTTTCTATGGCATATATTTCTGTGTCCAAGGGTTTAGAATGATTCACTTTCTTAAACTTAGCTTGTCAAAGTCTATGAATTTTGATTTCTCAACATTTGCTTCTTTTTTTTTTTTCCTTTTAATATTAAATAGACTAGACAGGAATTATGCTTATGAACATTCGAGAACCCCTATTTTACTGTTCAAAAAAAAAAAAAAAAAAAAACACATTCATTTAAGATGGTTATTTTTGTAAGCATCTGAACAAAATCATTCTACATGAATTTTATGCAAGCTGAATATTTTGACTGATCATGATAATATATTGGTTGACATGGTTAAATTTCATGCTGGATGATGATTCAAAGGATTTTGTGATCACATTGAAATACTTCCACATTTAATTATTGGATTACATGGTTATTTGGAAACCGAATAAGTTGTCTTTCTGTGTTCTGACTTGGGAAAAATTTCGAGATTGTTTATTTATTATGCTGGTTTACATGAAGGCAGGAGGCTCTTCTGGTACTGTATTTGCATGGGATCTTTGGTGGCAACAACAGCCAATAGTTCTTTCTGGGGTTGCAGCAGGTGAGTTTCAGTCCCACTCATTATCTGAGAGTGAAATTTGAGAGGTCCAGTATGATAGCTATTCTTCAAACATTGGTAACATGTCAACATCACAGGTGTTACCTGTTATGATCTGCTCAGAAGATGGAATCCTTGCTGTTGTTGAACAAGGTATGAAGTTTGTTGCCATATCTGGCTTTTTCCATTTGAGTGCGCTAGTGGAAAGGCTTAAGGTCATCTTATTTGCTAAGTGGCTGAATTCATATTTCTTGTTTTCTGTGGCAAAAAGATAGAGCTGGCACACTTAACCGGAAACCTTAAATCCATATAATTTCACCCATTTAAACTCTCGTCGAAATATATAAATAAACAGGTTATAAATGAGTTGTATACCTGTTGGGTTGATCTGGTTAATTTGTCAGGTTAATGGGTTGATCAGATTAATTTTCCATACCTGTGTACCAAATTCAACCCAAATCACTTAAACCCGTTTATTACATGGTCAGGTTTTTTAAATGCATTATTCGTTTTGACCCATCCAAACCTTTTGCCTCCTCTACAAAAGGAATACCTGCTTCAGACAATCTGTAACCTCTCTTATCTGGTGGTTGATTTGTTGCACACTGTTCCTTTGCACAGGTGAGGAACCCATTGAACTCTTGGCTGAACCATGTGCTATCAACAGCTTTGACATTGACCGAGAGAACCCCTCGGTGATGTGTTTTTTCTTCTCTCTTCCTCCTATACTCAGTTTATCTCAGAGACGTACGACATTTTGATCTTGGGGATAAATTACTTTGCTATGTCATATATCTGTGGAATTGCTAAGAATGACTGATGATTTCAATTGTTGCCATAACAGGATGTGATATGTAGTTTATAGTGGGAGGCTATTGCCATCTTGATGAGGGCATAATTTCTGAAACTAAGATGAAGAATTTGGTGGCATAAATAGGATCTGTTCATTATCCTTTCAGTGTATCGTAAAAAGTGAAAAGTGATGATCTACTTGGGGCAAAGAGAAGCAGCACATCATGATTTTGGAAAGATGAACTGGGTAGCTTCAGTGTGTTCTGGTAACCAGCATATGCACCCAAAAATGTAAGGTTTATAGTTATGCTCCATCTTATCTAGTAGTATAGAATACAGATGGCTTTTTAACAGCACCAAACTGAATCCATGTTGGAAAAGTAATTGTTCTAATCTTGGGCCATCTGCTTTTGTTTTGAAAGACATTGCTAACGAAACACTAAAGCCATGGACCCAAAAAAAGTTGCCATGAAAACTGTTCAGAGCACTAGTGCATGGCTGAGATTGATTTATTGTATTGTGGGGTTTATGGTTTAGATGAATTTTAACCACACAATGATTGATTCTGGATAATATTTATGGGTTTGTAGCATTGTTGCGAACGAAATGCAAGCTGCAGTTGCAGCTAACTATGGCTTGGCCCAAGTTAATTGCTTTTAACTACATTAGTAAGGTTTATTTATTTATTTGATGTCATTTTCTTTTAAGTGCCTTTAGACTAGAAATGGGGAATGGATCAAATAAGATTTATTTATTTATTTTACAAAAGACAATATTTTATTTTTTGATTTTTTTGTTGTCACTTTGGGTGGAAGTTTTACAATAACTCTTCCTTTTAAGAGAAATCGAGACTGTTTTATTAACAATAATGTTAGATTTACCACATTTTTGTATTATATTAAGTTTTTAATTTTGTCAACACAATATTGGCAATAAATTCCATAACTAATGTATATTTGTAATGTAATATCATTTATACAAGTCTAATGTACTATTAATAATTAGATTAATATTACATATGGATTAAGAATGTAGTATCCTTCATAGCATTGTGTATTTGTGTATTCTTTTTGTTTTTTGATCAGTAAAAGTTAGTGATTAGTTATTAGATTGGTAAGATCTCCCTTGGAGGAGACTTGTTATTTTAGAAAAAAAAAATAATAATAATAATAATGAAAAGTTGAGTATAATTTTAAGTGTTAAGATTTGTTAATTTAAAAAGTGAATGAACAACGTCATAGAAATATTAAAGTACATTAGAATATTTTCTTTTGGAGTTGCTATTTACACTCTATTTTGTTCCAAATGTATTCATTTTTTTTTTTTTTGTCCTTATTAAATTTCTTTTTTATGTATAATAAGGATCACGGAAAGAATATTTTCAAAATAAAATAGGGTGAGAATAGTATCATCTGGAGAAAGATGTCATTACAACGGTGGCACGCTAGAGCCCCTTTTCTCTTTGTTAGTTCAGTCATTACAATTAGGGATTAGGTTAATATACATTTATTTTGGTAGTTAACCCACAAACGTCTTGATTGAAGTAATAAAAAAGCTTGCACTCGTTTGGTTGAGTTTTTGAATTACTTTTTCAAAATTTAAAACTAAACTTATTTGATTTTCACAGCGCATATTTCAAAACTCAAGTTTTAAAATAAAAAACTTGTTTGGTTGAGATTTTCACAAACACATTTTCAAAACTCAATTGCCAAGCACACTGACCTCAACTCAAGAACCCAGCCTTGTATCAGTTTTTACAGTAGGTGAATTTTTATTTTTTTAATAATTTTTTCATTATTAAGTAATTTTTATAAAAAAATGTGAAACATTTTAAATATATGTAAATTAAGTGGATATAAAATCAGAAAAAATATTTCCTTTGTATTATCATTTTACAAAATATTTCCTTTGTATTATTGACGTGTATAAGCCCATAAAGGCCATAAATCACTATGAACAACCCAAGCCCATCACTTGGAGCCCAATGCATAACCCAGCTGGTGAAGTCCAGAACAGCTGGAATCCAACATGGCGTAAAAAGCCAATGACATTCAGACACGTGGCAGGTGAATGACGAGCCACAGCAGACAAAGATCTGCAAAGTTATTGCCACTGCACATTACCATTAATGCAGCCCATCACAGCATTTATTATGACAACATCTCCCCGTCGGAACAGGACCCCCTTACCCTGAACAAGGTAAGCTACAGCATAGACTTTCGGCGAGGAGGGCAGGTCGGAAGGGACAGCGAAATGATTACCAAAGGCTATAAGCAAACGTTGAAGACAAGAAGAAGGTTAAACTTTTCTATCGCTATCCTCTCTCTACATTCTACTTCTCTTCCTAACTTACTCGTCGGAGGGTTCGCTGGGGGACTACTCCGTTCCCCGTTGAACTTGTTTACAGGCTATCCAGTGGGCTTGATCATTTGGACGTGGGTTTGAGGAGCTTGGACAAGTCCGATCCATTCACTGGAACAAACGGTATCATCAATTATCATTTTACTTTGACATACACAAACATTTTGACTATGTATGTTCTTTAGTGAACAAGTTACAATTGTGTTTCAAGCAAAACACAAAACGTAAGTCATTAAAACATATATGCCAGGAAAATGTTAGTTATCATGAAATTTTATTTAAAAATTTACCCCAAAATGTAAGATTTATGAGGTAGATTTGAAGTTGATCGAATGATGATTATACTTAAAATATAAGTTATTTTTTGAGTATTTTTTTATAAATATGTAATATTGTTAACTAAGTAAAAACACCTCAATCAAAAAAAAAAAAAAAAAAAAAAGGAAAAA
>NW_021026017.1:682209-695562 GCF_004153795.1 Camellia sinensis | reverse complement strand
GTGCGCAAGTTGGCGCGATAAAATGCATGCAAAATGCAACTAGTGTGCACAGAAAAGCGCAATGAGGTGCGTAAGTTGGCGCGATAAAATGCATGCAAAATGCAACTAGTGTGCACAGAAAAGCGCAATGAGGTGCGTAAGTTGGCGCGATAAAATGCATGCAAAATGCAACTAGTGTGCACAGAAAAGCGCAATGAGGTGCGTAAGTTGGCGCGATAAAATGCATGCAAAATGCAACTAGTGTGCACAGAAAAGCGCAATGAGGTGCGTAAGTTGGCGCGATAAAATGCATGCAAAATGCAACTAGTGTGCACAGAAAAGCGCAATGAGGTGCGTAAGTTGGCGCGATAAAATGCATGCAAAATGCAACTAGTGTGCACAGAAAAGCGCAATGAGGTGCGTAAGTTGGCGCGATAAAATGCATGCAAAATGCAACTAGTGTGCACAGAAAAGCGCAATGAGGTGCGTAAGTTGGCGCGATAAAATGCATGCAAAATGCAACTAGTGTGCACAGAAAAGCGCAATGAGGTGCGTAAGTTGGCGCGATAAAATGCATGCAAAATGCAACTAGTGTGCACAGAAAAGCGCAATGAGGTGCGTAAGTTGGCGCGATAAAATGCATGCAAAATGCAACTAGTGTGCACAGAAAAGCGCAATGAGGTGCGTAAGTTGGCGCGATAAAATGCATGCAAAATGCAACTAGTGTGCACAGAAAAGCGCAATGAGGTGCGTAAGTTGGCGCGATAAAATGCATGCAAAATGCAACTAGTGTGCACAGAAAAGCGCAATGAGGTGCGTAAGTTGGCGCGATAAAATGCATGCAAAATGCAACTAGTGTGCACAGAAAAGCGCAATGAGGTGCGTAAGTTGGCGCGATAAAATGCATGCAAAATGCAACTAGTGTGCACAGAAAAGCGCAATGAGGTGCGTAAGTTGGCGCGATAAAATGCATGCAAAATGCAACTAGTGTGCACAGAAAAGCGCAATGAGGTGCGTAAGTTGGCGCGATAAAATGCATGCAAAATGCAACTAGTGTGCACAGAAAAGCGCAATGAGGTGCGTAAGTTGGCGCGATAAAATGCATGCAAAATGCAACTAGTGTGCACAGAAAAGCGCAATGAGGTGCGTAAGTTGGCGCGATAAAATGCATGCAAAATGCAACTAGTGTGCACAGAAAAGCGCAATGAGGTGCGTAAGTTGGCGCGATAAAATGCATGCAAAATGCAACTAGTGTGCACAGAAAAGCGCAATGAGGTGCGTAAGTTGGCGCGATAAAATGCATGCAATATGCAAGTAGTGTGCACAAAACAGTGCAATGAGGTGCGCAAGATAGCGCGATAAAATGCATGCAAAGTGCAAGTAATGTGCAAAAAACAGCGCGATGAGGTGCGCAAGATAGCACGATAAAATGCATGCAAAATGCAAGTAATGTGCACAAAACAGTGCAATGAGGTGCGTAAGATAGCTTGATAAAATGCATGCAAAATGCAAGTAGTGTGCCAAAACTGCGCAATGGGGTGCGCAAGATGGCGCGATAAAATGCATGCAAAATGCAAGTAGTGTGCACAAAACTGCGCAATGAGGTGCGCGAGATAGCGCGATAAAATGCGTGCAAAATGTAAGTAATGTGCACAATGTAGTGAAATGAGGTGCGCAAGATAGCGCGACAAAATGCATGCAAAATGCAAGTAGAGTGCGCAAAACTGCGCAATGAGGAGATAAAATGCATGCAAAATGCAAGTAGTGTGCACAAAGCTGCGCCTTGAGGTGCGCAAGATAGCGCGATAAAATGCGTGTAAAATGCAAGTAATGTGCCTAAAATATTGCAATGAGGTGCGCAAGTTAGTGCGATAAAATGTATGCAAAATGCATGTAATGTGCAGAAAACAGCGCGATGAGGTTCGCAAGATAGCGCGAAAAAATGTATGCAAAATGCAAGTAATGTGCACAAAACAGTGCAATGAGGTGCGCAAGATAGCGCGATTAAATGCATGCAAAATGCAAATATTGTGCACAAAACAGCGCAATGTGGTGCGCAAGATGGCGCAATAAAATGCATGCAAAATGCCAGAAATGTGTACAAAACAGTGCGACGAGGTGCGCAAGATATCGCGATAAAATGCATGCAAAATGGAAGTAGTGTGCACAAGACTGCGCAATGAGGTGCGCAAGATAGCGCGATAAAATGCATGCAAAATGCAAGTAATGTGCAGAAAACAGCGCGAGGAGGTGCGCAAGATAGCGCGATAAAATGCATGCCAAATGCAAGTAATGTGCACAAAATAGTGCAATGAGGTGCGCAAGATAGTGCGATAAAATGCATGCAAAATGCAAGTGATGTGCACAAAACTGCGCGATGAGGTGCGCAAGACGGCGCGATAAAATGCATGCAAAATGCAAGTAGTGTGCACAAAACTGCGCAATGGGGTGCGCAAAATGGCGCGATAAATTGCTTGCCAAATGCAAGTAGTTTGCACAAAACTGCGCAATGAGGTGCCCAAGATAGCGCGATAAAATGCGTGCAAAATGCAAGTAATGTGCACAAAACAGCGCGATAAAATCCATGCAAAATGCAAGCAATGTGCACAAAACTGCGCAATGGGGTGCGCAAGATGGCGCGATAAAATGCTTGCCAAATGCAAGTAGTTTGCACAAAACTGCGCAATGAGGTGCCCAAGATAGCGCGATAAAATGCGTGCAAAATGCAAGTAATGTGCACAAAACAGTGCGACGAGGTGGGCAAGATATCGCGAAAAAATGCATGCAAAATGCAAGTTGTGTGCACAAAACCGCGTAATGAGGTCCGCAAGATAGCGCGATAAAATGCGTGGAAAATGTAAGTAATGTGCACAAAACAGTGCAATGAGGTACGCAAGATAGCGCGATAAAATGCATGCAAATTGCAAGTTATGTGCACAAAACTGCGCAATGAGGTGCGCAAGATGGCTCGATAATATGCATGCAAAATGCAAGTAGTGTGCACAAAATTGCGCAGCGAGGTGCGCAAGATGGCGCGATAAAATGCGTGCAAAATGCAAGTAATGTGCACAAAACAGGGTAATGAGGTGCGCATGATAGCGCGATAAAATGCATGCAAAATGCAAGTAATGTGCACAAAACAGGGTAATGAGGTGCGCATGATAGCGCGATAAAATGCATGCAAAATGCAAGTAATGTGCACAAAACAGGGTAATGAGGTGCGCATGATAGCGCGATAAAATGCATGCAAAATGCAAGTAATGTGCACAAAACAGTGCAATGAGGTGCGCAAGATAGCGCGATAAAATGCCTGCAAAATGCAAGCAATGTGCGGAAAACAGTGCAATGTGGTGCGCAAGATGGCGCGATAAAATGCATGCAAAATGCAAGTAATGTGCACAAAACAACGCGATGAGGTGCGCAAGATAGCGATAAATTGCATGCAAAATGCAAGTAATGTGCACAAAACAGTGCAATGAGGTGCGCAAGATGGCGCGATAAAATGCATGCAAAATGCAAGTTGTGTGCACAAAACTGCGCAACGAGGTGCGCAAGATAGCGCGATAAAATGCGTGCAAAATGCAAGTAATGTACCTAAAACGGTGCAATGAGGTGCGCAAGATAGCGCGATAAAATCCATGAAAAATGCAAGCAATGTGCGGAAAATAGTGCAATGTGGTGCGCAAGATGGCGCGATAAAATGCATACAAAATGCAAGTAGTGTGCACAAAACTGCGCGATGAGGTGCACAAGATGGCGCGATAAAATGCATGCAAAATGCAAGTAGCGTACACAAAACTGCGCAATGTGGTGCGCAAGATGGCGCGATAAAATGCATGAGGAGTTTACGCTCGAGCGGACTTCTGGTGCGCAACTGACCCAGAATTTTTCCCTCCGCTCGAGCGGAGGAGTTTACGCTCGAGCGGACTTTTGGAGTTCTCAGTAATTTTGCAGACGGCCTGAGATTCTGGGAGTTGTGAATCTCCGCTCGAGCGGAGAAGTAGACGCTCGAGCGGACTGCTTTATGTGCGTGCTCGAGCGGTTGAAGCGACGCTCGAGCGTGAGAAGTAAGATTTCCCTTGACATTGTAGTGGTGTATTTGGAACCTCATTATTTTATTTTGGGGTCTTGATGGTGGTGGTAATATGATGTAATATGATGGTAGAGTAAGAAACTTTAGTTTGAATATTTTGTCTACGATCAGCCGTCACTCTTTTACCCTTTTCTTTTTCCACACTTTGAATTTGGATTTGAGGTTGGAACTATTGAAAAGCTTATTTTCGGGGCTTCAATTTGAGCACAAGAACGACTTAAAACGGAGTCCGGATGGGAGAGTTATGCCTATTTGAAGTTTTGACACCTTTTCTTTTTTCACACTTTGAATTTGGATGTGAGGTTAGAACCATTGGAAATCTTACTTCTGGGGCTTCAATTTGGGCACAAGAACGACCTAAAACGGAGTCCGGATGGGAGAGTTACACCTGTTTAAAGTTTCGAAATCTGTGCTGGGTACAGGTCCGCTCGAGCGGGAATTGGGACGCTCGAGCGGGAATAGCGGGTACAGCAGCTTAAAATCGGGATTTCTAGATCATTCTTGATATTTTCCTTTCCCCTCTTCTTTTCTCTCCTTCAAGGTCCGAAACCCTAGCCCCAAAACCTTGATTTCCTTTACTTTGATCAACAATCCACCATGGTTTTGGCATCAAGAATGGAGAACAAGGGAGGATCGATGTTTTTACCCGATTAGAACTTGGATTTGTGAAGGCTTCTTCTCAAGCTCACTTCTTTGCTTGATTATTGAGGTAAGGGTTTGCATACTCTTCAATACTTATATTCATAGATAGATTTGTGACTTTTATTATCTAAATACACAATTTCCATATTTAGAGCATGTAGTGTATAGTATGAGATTTGGGGTTTTATGGTTTGAAGATGTTGGGAGTTAATTAATGGGTTAAAATGGTGAATTATGAGTCCTAGGTGTATAATCAGTGGAAAAGTTCGAATAAAAAGTGTTAGGTTAATAAGTTCGATTATTTCTTGAAATCTTCATATTTTCTTGAAACCCTAGGTTGTTTAAAGATGATAACCAATGAATTGGCCCAAATTGAAAGTAGAGTAATGAAATTGAGATATTGAATTAGATGTGTTCAAGTTTAATTGGAATTTGGGAATATTTGGAAATTATGTTTACAATTTGCGAATGAACCTTGTTATAAATGTTGGAATTCATGCTATCATGGAAAGGAAAAATTAGGAGAATAATTTAGTAAGGATATGGATGACATGAACTCGATTTTTGGAATGTTAAAATGAGATTCAAGGGTTTATTTTGTATTATGTTGAATTGCCAATAGTATTAATGAACTAAATGATGTTGTACTATGATGAATTATGTTTGAATTACGTGACTTGTGTAGGATTAATTCACGGAAGATAAATGTCATATGTATGTAAATGATTCAAGGAAGATAGATGTTATATGTTTATGTAAATGATTCAAGGAAGGTACATAAGTAAGAGAAAGAATAAAACAACCCTCCTATGATTCTGGAATTCTGTAAAACTCTGAAATAAGTTTGCTATGATAATGTTTGGGCTAAATGCCAATAAGTTTAATGCCAATATATGTAAGAGCTAAAGGCCAACAAGTCTATATAATCAAGAAATGCTCTAGTTATGATATATTACGTTTGAATTAATGAATTCATGATATCCTTAGCACATGGCCCTTACCCGGGGGTAATAATACCGTGGTTTATACATGGCCCTTACCCGGGGGTAATAATACCGTGGTTTATACATGGCCCTTACCCGGGGGTAATAATACCGTGGTTTATACATGGCCCTTACCCGGGGGTAATAATACCGTGGTTTATACATGGCCCTTACCCGGGGGTAATAATACCGTGGTTTATACATGGCCCTTACCCGGGGGTAATAATACCGTGGTTTAAATAATTAAGTTACAATTGTATGTACGTTACAAGTTCAAGTATATGACAAGTATAAGCATGTTACAAGTTCACGTATGCTATAAATTTAAGTATGTTACAAGTTTAAGTACGATACAAGCTTAAGTATGTTACAAGCTATGTTACAAGTTTACGTATGTACAAGTTTCAAGTGTATTTCAAGGGCCCTGTGCCACAAGTTTCAAGTGCATTTTCAAGGGCTTTAATGCCAACATGTTTACAAGGGCTTTATGCCATTTTCAAGGGCTTTAACGCCAACAAGTTTCAAGGGCCTTAGTGCCATATGTTACAAGGGCTTTATGCCATTTTCAAGGGCTTTAACGCCGACAAGTTTCAAGGGCCTTAGTGCCATATGTTACAAGGGCTTTATGCCACAAGTTACAAGGGCCTCGTGCCACACGTTTCAATGGCCTCGTGCCACCATGTTTCAAAGGCTTTATAGCCATCATGTTTATGTTGCAGGATTGGGCTTAAGGCCAAATGAAATGAAAACAGGAACAGATTAACTACATGATCTTCGCATTTATTTATGCATTGTTATGTATTATGTTTAAATTGTACATTATGTTTCATACTATTCACTGAGCCCGGCTCACCCTCTGTTATGTCTGTTTCTGTAGGCACTCAACCTGGAGATTCAACCTTCACCTGTGGCTTTTTTTACCCAGTTGTCAAACCCTGAGTATCAAAGCTATTAGATGTTGATGTTCAAGTTATGGAGTTTTACTAGTTTTAATTTGTACCTTAAATGTCTGTTAAGATCGACATATATGTATGTGTACATAGCCATCTTCAGGTGCACGTCACTGTATATTTAACAGCACGATGTTCTGTTTGTGATCCTGGCATGGTAGTGGTAGCTCAATGGATATATTGTTATAATTATTATTAGTTTTGTTTGCTATTATATACTATTAAATGCTTCCGTTCAGGCCCCGTAGATTATATTCATCAGGTTTTAGGTCCGTTTTCTGATGTGGTCATGCCCAAACTTTTAGGGGCGAGTTAGGGGCGTGACAGCAAAACTGCGCAATGAGGCGATAAAATGCATGCAAAATGTAAGTAGTGTGCACAAAGCTGCGCCGTGAGGTGCGCAAGATAGCGCGATAAAACGCGTGCAAAATGCAAGTAATGTGCCTAAAATAGTGCAATGAGGTGCGCAAGATAGTGCGATAAAATGCATGCAAAATGCATGTAATGTGCAGAAAACAGCGCGATGAGGTTCGCAAGATAGCGCGAAAAAATGTGTGCAAAATGCAAGTAATGTGCACAAAACAGTGCAATGAGGTGCACAAGATAGCGCGATTAAATGCATGCAAAATGCAAGTATTGTGCACAAAACAGCGCAATGTGGTGCGCAAGATGGCGCGATAAAATTCAAGCAAAATGCAAGTAGTGTGCACAAAACTGCGCAATGAGGTGGGCAAGATTGCGCGATAAAATGCGTTCAAAATGCAAATAACGTGCATAAAACACTGCAGTGAGGTGCGCAAGATAGCGCGATAAAATGCCTGCAAAATGCAAGTAGAGTGCACAAAACTGCGCAATGAGGTGAGCAAGATAGCGCGATCAAATGCGTGCAAAATGCAAGTAGTGTGCACAAAACTGCGCAATGAGGTGCGCAAGATAGCGCGATAAAATGCCTGCAAAATGCAAGTAGTTTGCACAGAACAGCGCAATGAGGTGCGCAAGATGGCGCGATAAAAACCATGCAAAATGCAAGTAGTGTGCACGAAACTGCGCAATGAGGTGCGAAAGATAGCGCGATAAAATGCCGGCAAAATGCAAGTAGAGTGCACAAAACTGCGCAATGAGGTGCGCAAGATGGCGTGATAAAATGCAAGCAAAATGCAAGTAGTGTGCACAAAACAGCGCAACGAGGTACGCAAGATTGCGCGATAAAATTCGTGCAAAATGCAAGTAAGGTACCTAAAACGGTGCAATGAGGTGCGCAAGATAGAGCTATAAAATCCATGCAAAATGCAAGCAATGTGCGGAAAACAGTGCAATGTGGTGCGCAATATGGCGCGATAAAATGCATGCAAAATGCAAGTAGTGTTCACAAAACTGCGCGATGAGGTGCACAAGATGGCGTGATAAAATGCATGCAAAATGCAAGTAGCGTGCACAAAACTGCGCAATGTGGTGCGCAAGATGGCGCGATAAAATGCATGCAAAATGCAAGTAGTGTGCACAAAACTGCGCAATGAGGTGCGCAAGATGGCGTGATAAAATGCGTGCAAAATGCAAGTAATGTACCTAAAACAGTGCAATGAGGTGCGCAAGATAGCGCGATAAAATGCGTGCAAAATGCAAGTAATGTGCACAAAACAGGGCAATGAGGTACGCAAGATAGCGCTATAAAATGCGTGAAAAATGCAAATAGTGTGCACAAAAATGCGCAATGAGGTGCGCATGATGGCGCGACAAAATGCATGCAAAATCCAAGTAGTGTGCACAAAACTGCGCAATGAGGTGCGCAAGATATCGTGATAAAATGTGTGCAAAATGTAAGTAATGTGCACAAAATAGTGCGATGAGGTGCGCAAGATAGCGCGACAAAATGCATGCAAAATGCAAGTAGTGTGCACAAAACTGCGCAAGATGGCGCGATAAAATGCATGCAAAATCCAAGTAGTGTGCACAAAACTGCGCAATGAGGTGCGCAAGATAGCGTGATAAAATGCGTGCAAAATGCAAGTAATGTACCTAAAACAGTGCAATGAGGTGCGCAAGATAGCGCGATAAAATGCATGTAAAATGCAAGTAATGTGCGGAAAACAGTGCAAGGTGGTACGCAAGATAGCGCGATAAAATGCATGCAAAATGCAAGTAGTGTGCACAAAACTGCGCGATGAGGTGCGCAAGATGGCGCGATAAAATGCATGCAAAATGCAAGTAGTGTGCACAAAACTGCGCAATGGGGTGCGCAAGACGGCGCGATAAAATGCATGCAAAATGCAAGTAGTGTGCACAAAACTGCGGAATGAGGTGCGCAAGATAGCGCGACAAAATGCGTGCAAAATGCAGGTAATGTGTACAAAACAGTGCGACGAGGTGCGCAAGATATCCCGATAAAATGGAAGTAGTGTGCACAAAACTGCGCCATGAGGTGCGCAAGATAGCGCGATAAAATGCGTGCAAAGTGTAAGTAATGTGCACACAACAGGGCAATGAGGCGCGCAAGATAGCCCGAGAAAATGCATACAAAATGCAAGCTGTGTGCACAAAACAGCGCAATGAGGTGCGCAAGATCGCGCGATAAAATGCATGAAAAATGCAACAAGTGTGCACAGAACGGCGCAATGAGGTGCGCAAGATGGCCCGATAAAATGCATGCAAAGCTAAAAGCAAGTAATGCGCGTAAAACAGTGCAGTGAGGTGCGCAAGATAGCGCGATAAAATGCATGCAAAATGCAAGTAATGTGTACAAAACAGTGCAATGAGGTGCGCAAGATAGCGCGACAAAATGCACGCAAAATGCAAATATTGTGCACAAAACTGCGCGACGAGGTGCGCAAGATGGCGTGATAAAATTCATGCAAAATGCAAGTAGTGTGCACAAAACTGCGCCATGGGGTGTGCAAGATGGCGTGATAAAATGCATGCAAAATGCAAGTAGTGTGCACAAAACTGCGCAATGAGGTGCGCAGGATAGGGCGACAAAATGCGTGCAAAATGCAAGTAATGTGCACAAAACAGGGCAATGAGGTGCGCAAGATAGCGCGATAAAATGCATGCAAATTGCAAGTGAAGGACAGAGCGTAAAATTGCGCGATGCATAAGATGGCGCGATAAAATGCATGCAAAATGGAGGTAACGTGCACAAAGCTGTACGATGAGGTGCGCAAGATAGCGCGATAAAATGCATGCAAGACTGTGTGACCATTTACAAAATGCAAGTAGTGTGCACAAAACTGCGCAATGAGGTGCGCCATATAGCGCGATAAAATGCGTGCAAAATGTAAGTAATCTGCACAAAATAGTGCGATGAGGTGCGCAAGATAGCGCGATAAAATGCATGCAAAATGCAAGCAGTGTGCACAAAATTGCGCCATGAGGTGCGCAAGTTGGCGCGGTAAAATGCGTGCAACATGCAAGTAGTGTGCACAACACTACGCAATGAGGTGCGCAAGATAGCGCGATAAAATGCGTGCTAAATGCAAGTAATGTGCGTAAAACAGTGCAATGAAGTGCGCAAGATAGCGCGATAAAATGCACGGAAAATGCAAGTAGTGTGCACAAAACTGCGCAATGAGGTGCGCAAGATAGCGCGATAAAATGCGTGCAAAATGCAAGTAATGTACCTAAAACAGTGCCATGAGGTGCGCAAGATAGCGCGATAAAATGCATGCAAAATGCAAGTAATGTGCGGAAAACAGTGCAATGTGGTGCGCAAGATAGCGCGATAAAATGCATGCAAAATGCAAGTAGGGTGCACAAAAATGCGCGATGAGGTGCGCAAGGTGGCGCGATAAAATGCATGCAAAATGCAAGTAGTGTGCACAACACTGCGCAATGAGGTGCGCAAGATAGCGCGATAAAATGCGTGCAAAATGCAGGTAATGTTCGTCAAACAGTGCAGTGAGGTGCGCAAGATAGCGCGATAAAATGAATGCAAAATGCAAGTAATGTGCAGAAAACAGGCGCAAGATAGCGCGATAAAATGCATGCAAAATGCAAGCAATGTGCGGAAAACAGTGCAATGTGGTGCGCAAGATGGCGCGATAAAATTCATGCAAAATTCAAGTAGTGTGCACAAAACTGCGCGATGAGGTGCACAAGATGGTGCGATAAAATGCATGCAAAATGCAAGTAGTGTGCACAAAACTGCGCAATGGGGTGCGCAAGATGGCGCGATAAAATGGGTGCAAAATGCAAGTAGTGTGCACAAAACTGCGCAATGAGGTGCGCAAGATAGCGCGACAAAATGGGTGCAAAATGCAAGTAATGTGCACAAAACAGTGCGATGAGGTGCGCAAGATATCCCGATAAAATGCATGAAAAAGGGAAGTAGTGTGCACAAAACTGCGCCATGAGGTGCGCAAGATAGCGCGATAAAATGCGTGCAAAGTGTAAGTAATGTGCACAAAACAGGGCAATGAGGCGCGCAAGATAGCCCGAGAAAATGCATGCAAAATGCAAGCAGTGTTTACAAAACAGCGCAATGAGGTGCGCAAGATGGCGCGATAAAATGCAAAGTAGTGTGCACAAAACTGCGCAATGAGGTGCGCAAGATAGCGCGATAAAATGCATGCAAAATGCAAGTAATGTGTACAAAACAGTGGAATGAGGTGCGAAAAATAGCGCGACAAAATGCACGCAAAATGCAAGTATTGTGCACAAAACTGCGCGATGAGGTGCGCAAGATGGCGTGATAAAATTCATGCAAAATGCAAGTAGTGTGCACAAAACTGCGCCATGGAGTGTGCAAGATGGCGTGATAAAATGCATGCAAAATGCAAGTAGTGTGCACAAAACTGCGCAATGAGGTGCGCAAGATAGCGCGATAAAATGCATGCAAAATGCAAGTAATGTGTACAAAACAGTGGAATGAGGTGCGAAAAATAGCGCGACAAAATGCACGCAAAATGCAAGTATTGTGCACAAAACTGCGCGATGAGGTGCGCAAGATGGCGTGATAAAATTCATGCAAAATGCAAGTAGTGTGCACAAAACTGCGCCATGGAGTGTGCAAGATGGCGTGATAAAATGCATGCAAAATGCAAGTAATGTGCAGAAAACAGCGCGATGAGGTTCACAAGATAGCGCGATAAAATGTATGCAAAATGCAGGAAATGTGGACAAAACAGTGCAATGAGGTGCGCAAGATAGCGCGATAAAATGCATGCAAAATGCAAGCAGTGTGCACAAAATTGCGCAATGGGGTGCGCAAGTTGGCGCGATAAAATGCGTTCAACATGCAAGTAGTGTGCACAACACTACGCAATGAGGTGCGCAAGATAGCGCGATAAAATGCGTGCAAAATGCAAGTAATGTACCTAAAATAGTGCAATGAGGTGCGCAAGATAGCGCGATAAAATGCATGCAAAATGCAAGCAGTGTGCACAAAATTGCGCAATGGGGTGCGCAAGTTGGCGCGATAAAATGCGTTCAACATGCAAGTAGTGTGCACAACACTACGCAATGAGGTGCGCAAGATAGCGCGATAAAATGCATGCAAAATGCAAGCAGTGTGCACAAAATTGCGCAATGGGGTGCGCAAGTTGGCGCGATAAAATGCGTTCAACATGCAAGTGTGCACAACACTGCGCAATGAGGTGCGCAAGATAGCGCGATAAAATGCGTGCAAAATGCAGGTAATGTGCGTCAAACAGTGCAGTGAGGCGCGCAAGATAGCGCGATAAAATGAATGCAAAATGCAAGTAATGTACAGAAAATAGCGCAATGAGGTGCGCAAGATAGAGCGATAAAATGCATGCAAAATGCAAGTAATGTGCACAAAAGAGTACAATGGGGTGCGCAAGATAGCGCGATAAAATGCATGCAAAATGGAAGTAGTGTGCACAAAACTGCGCGATGAGGTTCGCAAGATGGCGTGATAAAATGCATGCAAAATGCAAGTAGTGTGCACAAAACCGCGCAATGGGGTGCGCAAGATGGCGCGATAAAATGCATGCAAAATGCAAGTAGTGTGCACAATACTGCGCAATGAGGTGCGCAAGATAGCGCGATAAAATGCGTGCAAAATGCCAGTAATGTGCACAAAACAGTGCGACGAGGTGCGCAAGATATCGCGATAAAATGCATGCAAAATGCAAGTAATGTGCGCAAAACAGTGCAATGAGGTGCGCCAGATAGCGCGATAAAATGCATGCAAAATGCAAGTAATGTGCCCAAAACGGCCCGATGAGGTGCGCAAGATAGTGCGATAAAATGCATGTAAAATGCTAGTAATGTGCGCAAAACAGTGCAATGAGGTGCGCAAGATAGCGTGATAAAATGCATGCAAAATGCAAGTAACGTGCACAAAGCCGTACGATGAGGTGCGCAAGAGAGCGCGATAAAATGCATGCAAGATAGCGCAAGATAGCGCGATAAAATGCAAAATGCAAGTAATGTGCGAAAAACAGTGCAATGAGGTGCGGAAGATAGCGCGATAAAATGCATGCACAATGCAAGTAACGTGCCCAAAACAGCCCGATGAGGTGCGCAAGATAGCGCGATAAAATGCATGCAAAATGCAAGGCGTGCACACAAAACAATGCGATGAGGTGCGAAATGGTCACAGCGCAAAATAGCGCAACAAATGCATGCAAAATGCAAGCGATGAGGTGCGCAAGGTAGCGCGATAAAAGGCATGCAAAATGCAAGAAATGGTCATAGCGCAAAATAGCGCGATGCGTAAAATAGCGCGACAAATGCATGCAAAATGCAA